>JABUQX010002314.1:22500-25042 GCA_015478945.1 Trachelipus rathkii | reverse complement strand
CAAAATCCCTCTATCAATCATCCCTCAATTATTTGTCAGATAAAGATAGATTTACATCTCAGGACATTGTTGCCACGTTATTTCTGCCGGAAATGTTTCCTCAGTATGATTCCATCTTTCCTGAGAAAAATGTAAATGAAACCTGTAAAGTATACACTTTCATTGACATAAAAAAGAAATTAAAACAGAATTTGGGTGCATGAAGAAGTCTTTTTAGCAGTAAATTGTTGGACGGAACTATTTTGATGATGAGGAATGTGGGGAAGAGGCAAAATTTACAATTTACTGCTAAAAAGACTTCTTCATGCACCCAAATTCTCTAAAGAAAAAACGGCCATGTGTGTACCGCATCCCTGTGTATTGCATTGTAATGGACCTTCCTGATTTATGGAGAGAGACTAACGGATTTTTGAAAGCGTTCGTCAACAGCGTAAACAGGATTTACAATTTTGATTACAAAAATAATTTCCAGCATTTGGTCACACATAGATCCACCAAAAATCACACGATAGACATTCAAAATATGCAGCCAATTTTCTCCGCTCCCCAGATTAATAAAAGGAAAATTATTGTCATTTGTAATTAAAAATTCTGGCAACTTTAATAAACAGGACGGCGAGGTTAAAATAGATTACATTCAGAATGCAGTATTGAGAACATCAAGAAAAATCAGAAAAATCACACCCAACTAAAAAAAATTTTCTTTGTTTAAATTTTTGTAAAATTAACTCATTCTCTTGAACAAGGGCTGCAAGGACAGTCGAAAGCTAGAGCACCCTGTGCATTAGTGTTGGCATTATGTTATATTTATTAATGTTAATGAAACTAACTCTGTTGATGTTTTTAATATGTTTTAAGTAAAAAGTTATTAATATACAGTTTGATTTTATTAAAGGGCAAACGAACCTCTGTATATATATATTATATATATATATATTATATATATATAAATATATAAATATATATTATATATATATTATATTATATAATATATATATATATATATAATATAGATATATATATATATATATATATATATATATATATATATTATATATATATATAAAAAAGTTAATTTTAGAAAAACTGCTTGACTATAAAGCTAAATTTCGTGTACACCTCAGGTCTATTAATCTATTTCTATGTTTTAAATGCATATATTATATATATATATATATATATATAATATATATACGATATTTTTAATATTATATATATATATATATATATATATATATATATATATATATATATATATATATATATATATATATATATATAATATATATATATAATATAATATATATATATATATATGTAGTATATACTATTATTTTTAAAAATGCCATTTTTTGGCATAAATTTTTTGGCTCTTTTGTGCGGTAAAATAAAAGCAAACTTCTTTTTTCTTCAACTCCCAAAAGTAGACTATACGTCTGTCAGGGCAACCACATATTCCTGTATCTTATTCTATCATTAATTTTTTTTATATACGTCAGGCATGTCAAATCTACTGAGAATCTCTTCTATGGTTTCTTTCCATCTCTTTCTTGGTCTTCTTCTAGGTCTACTTCTATCCGGTATCCACTCCCAACATCCCCGTGCAATTTTTCCCTCTTCCATCCTCTCCAAGTATCCCAACCACCTCAAATGAGAAAAGTCGATTTTGTTCAAAACCGTTCAAACGATCCTTTCTCTAATTACTTCATTTCTTATCCTATCTCTTCTTGACTTCCCAATCATAGCTCTCGAAGGTTTCATTTCCGCTGCCTGAATCTTTCTCCTACCCACAGTGGTCAGCACCCAACTCTCCGCTCCATATGCCAAAATCGGCGTCAGCACGGTGTTAAAAATAATCTCGTTATCTCAAGTGGAACATATTGTTCCTTTATAATTGGATACAGGGCCCCCAAATATCCACCAAAACTCTTTATCCTTTCTATAATATCTTTTCGGTTTCCACCCTCCTTTGTAACCAGACTACCTAGCATATTTAAAAATATCTGTACTCTTTACCACTTTGTCTCCAATACCAATATTGATTTCCTGCTGCAAGTTAGAATTTGTGCCTTTTCAACGTTCATTTTCATACCTTTGGCCATCAGGCATTCGTTCCATCAATGAGGATAAAATATTTTGCAATAATTCATTTAGAGCTTCTCATCTTAATTAATAATTTATAATAAAATTTAAGCTAATATTATTTATATCTATATACACTATATGATTAAACAGCAACATAAAAAACAAGCTCTGCTCGCCCATAGCTCTTCCATATATAGCTCGTTCGTAGCTACGCTCTGCCAGAACGCAAGCCGTTTAAAATCCACCTTTTCCAGATATAAGCCTCTTCACAATCAGAATAAGGAATCTTATATATTCCAGCATCAATGATGCAATTGTCTTTGATGACTTCAGAATCCTCTTTAGAGTACAAGAAACCTCTAGTATTAAATTAACCTCCTCAAAATATGATTTTACCGAACTATATGGTTGAGTTGGGATTAATAGCGTATATTTAATGTCAAAATGTTTACTTTGT
>JABUQX010002314.1:5000-15000 GCA_015478945.1 Trachelipus rathkii | reverse complement strand
TTTTTGGTCCAAGGTTATCTGTCACAGAGTGAAAAGACATTCGCTCTTCAGATCACGAGCCCCCTACTATTGCTGGAGTGTTCGTGTTCAAATAACTCCACGATATGTACAGCCATACATATTTATGGAAGAAGGCTAAAAAGAAGTGGACACGTCACTTGTTGTTTTTTTTTATTTTGATATGGGATAGTGGCGTGATAAACCTGAGTAACGCCATTTCTAGGCTGTACGAACTACTCTAGTCATAAGAGGTGAGCCGGTTCACCGTCTTATTTTAAGTATACTGGAATAATACTTGAAAGAAATTCGCTTACAAACAAGTTCTGTATTCATCTTACAAATGATCGTCTTAGAGAGATGATTAGTCGTATAATAGATCTGCGCGTTTGTAGACGATCACCCGATGGCTCACACGAATACCGGTGTTTCTGTGCCCACGACAAAATAGTTTCTATATTGATGCACACTGCAGAGTATAATCTATGGTTTTGACTGTTATCTTTTTTATATATCTTTTCATATAAGGCTTACCTTCCAACTTCTCACATATACGACTATGCTGAAAAGAGCGTGCTGATTTAAAGATGCTTATTTGAAGAAATATATGGGGTATCAATATCAGAGATTGGAGAGCCAGAGGGATGTGATGACCTGAGAACGGGAAACAAAAGGACAACTTTTATGGTGTCCCATCTCTGATAGATCCTGGGAAATGAACGGCTGCAGCCAATTATCTCTTATTATATGTAATTCTAGAAGGTAGATAATATTTGGATCGCATGGGTCTGAAAATTAGCAGTTGTTGTTTTTGTCCATGTATCAGGGCGCGAGCTGGCATGATCAATTGCATCCAAAACGTGCAATGAAAATAACTAGAACTAACTTACTATTAATACCAATAGAAACTAATAAAATATTTAAGATAGTATAATTTATAAAGTCGTCCATGTGCTAGTTCTATATATATAGAAGTCTAATCTTTATATATACAACTATTTTATATATTATCATATGTAATATACATTATGTGGATAGTGTGGGTGAGTGAGGGTGATATTAGTATATATGAGGTATAATAAATATAAGTAAGGTATTTACTATAGTAGGTTAATTAAATATTATGCGAGAACGGAAATTAGCTAACCTAAATTTTAGTTATGATATATATAATAATTATTAATGTATTTTTCATGAGTTGGTATCGGATAGTATATCTCTCTCTATTCTAATTTAAGTTCAATGTTACATATAGTAATATAATCGAATTATATAACTGTATAATATTTAGTGATTATTTTTTTATGTATATTCTATTGTCTAATTATAAACACCCACAATGGTAAGTATCTAATTTAACAATGGGATATTTGTGTTTTATAAATATCATGATAATTCTAATTATCTAAGTGTAATTACCTTTTGCGAGCACCGGTTCTTCTCTTTATCTATGTTTTTTTTATTTTATATATTTATTTCTTTTCTCTAATATATATAGTATATATAGCATATATATTTATGTATTATATATCTTTTGACACCAACCTGAGTGTAATTTGTATATTTTTAAATAAAAATTTATTAAACAATATATTATTATAGATATTAATATAATTATATATATTAATATAATTATCATATTATATAATAATTATATATTATAATATCACTTGAAATATAGTACTATATATGTTATTTATTTATTATAATTCTTTAGAAACGTGCCCTCTGGGAAGGCAAGGTTGGCAGTGCATGCCCTAAAAAGAAAGTGTATTTATTTTATATATTTAAAATGTTTATAAACAAAAAGTATTATTAATATATTAAGTTTCTTACAGAAGTTTTATAATTCGGAAATTCTAAAACAAAAACAACGCTGTGGCTCAAACGGAGGTCAAAGTAGAGCGTATAATCGGTATATTAGGTCGTCATGGCAAATTTTGTTTTTTTTTTTTTTTTTTGGTTCTGTATATATATCCTAAAAATATTCTTTTCTTAGAATTGAAGTCACCTTATTCGTCCATCTAGAGAAGACCACTGCTTTCAATTGAACTTCGAAAACAATATGAACTTTTATAAATTATCATGTTAGTATCTATGAGTGAATATTATTTCAATGATAATATTTATTTTTTATATATATAATAGTATTGTATTATATATATTTTACCTCAATGAATAACGTAGTAATTATTATTACTGAAAATCTATCCCTAGTTATGAGTTATAAATATTATTTTAAGGACTATAGCTAACTATGTTTCCTTATATTGTTTTAAATTTTTATTATATTATTTTGTAAGTTTTTTTAATGGTGATTATTATACTTCTTTGCACATACTCACTATGTTCTATAATTATATTTTTTTATAGTAAATATAGAATTTTTTATTATACTATAATATTATTGAATATAATATGATTATATATAAATATAATATATTATTAATATAATAAAAGTCCGTATGAGTTACTCAAACGTACTATTTATATATATAAATTTAGTAATTATATATTATTATCTATATATATGTATTGTCTAAAATACAAATAAAATCTTATTATTTTTTTTATTAATATTAATTGTTATCTCATAGTCACTAAGATCTTCGGCGTTCTAAAAAACGTAAGAAATACGTATAGCTCTGAGTCTAGAGAGTAACTCTAACTATTATAACCGCGATTATTTATGGTGAAACTGGTCTATGAGCTTGCGGTTTATTTATGATTTATATATCTATATCTCTATTTATATTATATTGTGTTATTATCTATATCTATGTATCAATCCGAAGGTTGAGCCAAGTTGTGAAAGAGTGATTTTTTACAACCCAAGTGTTCTGGGCAAAAGGATTATTCTATTTTTATATTATTATCTGACATACGTTTCAGGGGATTATGCCGAACGTTAAAACCAATAGCTTCGTGATATCACAATATCGATATGTTTTGTTTAAATGTGGTATCATACCTGCCTGCGTGTAATATGTTGTAGCGTGATTAAAAAAGATATGTGTAACTTCATTTTTTTTCCAGTCAGGTAATATTGAAATTAGAATATCCATAGTAGGGGTGGGATCTAACCACGTCTTGGGGTTAGAGGTAATTGAATTAACTGGGTGGCGGCGGTCACAAGTAGCAATATTTCGGAAAAATTCCTAAAATATCTGCTGCGTCGAATAGATACTTAAAGTACCCTCTTATCGTATCATACATACACGCTAAATATAAGAATATATGAGGTATCAGTACTGTATCGCTCCTAGTCTGGTGTCGTTCTGATCGTCTGTCTCTCTATCTATATATATTATTTTTTTTTTTTTAATCCTTAGTAACGATGCGTCAACAATATTCCGGTGCTATATTGTTTGATAAATAAATATTAGAGCTATAAATTATCTTAGTAAGAAAATTGTTTGATCTTATTATTATAAAGTGTTGCAGAGTAAATCCAAGCTATTATAAATAAAATAACTCTAATAAAGTAACATTAACTCCGTGTCAAAGCTAAAAAGAAAAATAATAATAAAAGACACAAAGAGCGCAAAACAACTACTTATATTGAATATAAACTAGTGCTTTTTATACTCAAATGCTCAATATTAAAATAACTAGGACTTTGTCTCTTCATTATAAGACCCATATATGTGAAAAGCGGAAGTTTCAAGTGATTCGGTATAGTCGGACTTATTTAAGACATAATACAAAAGACGAGTGGTAATTTTTATCGAATGCTCTGTACCACTCCTAGCAAACTCCCTTATAGATGCTCCGAAATTTACACCAATTAGTAAGGATGATTTAAATATGTAAAGTGATTATAACCGCTCACGCGTCAAGTACGTATTTAAGAATTGTTATAATGTGTAATTAGCCAAAGGCTACATAACTTCCTTAAAAATGTTTTTCTCTTTCAATCAGTGAAATCAAATAGATTTATATATATATCTTTTTTATATATTATTGTCTCATTGTGTTGTAGGTGTCCATAGATATATGGTGTGTTAGAGATCTCTGTATATAATTGTTCTTGCCTTTTTTTATGGCGAATGGGGCTTAACTCTATTTATTCTAAGAAATTTAACTAATATAACATTTAAACAATATTATAAATATAGGAATTAGTTGTATTATAGTCCTAAGCAATATTATATTTATTTTGTTATATTATATATATTATTATATGTATATCTCTAGAGGTGTAAAACTCTATACGATTTAAGATTATGTGTGTGGCAATATTATTACAGTTGTTTTTTATATACTCTATTTTCCGAGTGTTTATACCAGATTTAAAGAATTTTGGCTTATACTCATTAATGGTTAAAATATTAAGGCAAAAAGTATGAGTGTTTAGAGGTATTCCTCCCTTTTGACATCAAAATACTGATAATAGTAGATATATATTATATAATATATATATATATATATATATATATATATATATATTATTATATATATATATATAGTATATATATATATATATATATATACACAATATATATACAATATATATATATACTATTATATAAGGGGGGAGAGAAATTGAGAAGAAAGTAGTGTTGAAAAGTAATTTTCTAGATCAGCATAGGTCATAATTTATAATTGATTATATTTAATGCAGTCATCATAGAAATAATGAGTATAAATTTAGATTATGATTTAAAGGCAGGCATAGCATAACTAGGAAATAGATGCAATAAAGAATTAAGGATTTTTTCTGGAGTGTCTTAGTTTGCACGCGTAAAAGAAGAGAAAAGTATCTCAGTGCGTGTCCGTATAAGAGACTGAGTATTTAATAAAATTCTCTAACATTTTAAATTTTTCGGAACTAAAGCTTGGTTGTTTTCAATAAAGAATATCTAATGTGCACTTAAAGGAGAGTCTGAATATACTAAAAAATATTTAATAAAAATTTGTTTAAAATCACTGCTCCAAGTGGTAATGGCAGTACACAACTTCCAGCCATCAACCAAAGTACTATTATTTACTCAATTCTAGCATGTTTCGAGTTCAGCTCTAGGATTTTGTCTTGTAATTTTACATTTTAATAGTTGTTAAGTCAATGGAAATTTAGCAATTATATTTATTGTCTTTGAGACTAGGTGGCTCTGATTGCTATAATTATTTAATCCCAGAGAAGCGAAGCAATTTCATAGAGTGATTGGACACTCAGTAGACGTTATGTTTTTTCATACTATATTGCCTATAAAAATTGGGCTCATTTTCTTTTAGACTATTATTAGTAAGTTAAATTTGTAATATTTAAATATCATTATGATTGTCCATGGCTATTTCGTAAAAGAAACAGGACATATTAGATAATGGAAATTGCATATTTATATATATGTTCAGATAAAAATTAATACATTTTTTAAGAAAATAAAAATAGCTATCATAGTTTTTATGATAAAACTTAATTTATAACTTTAATAAGATAGGTTAGATCTTGCAGATTATTAGGATCGTCCATTAGACTATGTATCATAATATATATGCCACCTAAAAAGGACAAAGCAAAGAAAAGACACATCTAAAGAGATATCACATCCTGATCAGTAATACCAATTCTCTCGGCACTACTACTTTAACCATAGATGTTAGATAGCTAATTAGGACTCTCATGCACAAGAAGAGAATCTATGGCGCGGACTTGGTTTAAAAGCTCATCTTAGTGGGAAAAACATACATCATTTTCTCACTATTCCTTACTTATTAATTAAATTTATTCATTCTCCGAAATTAGTGCAAGAAGTATATAATACTATTCACATACATCTTTCCTCAATAATAAAGAAAACTAAGATAAAGTAATAATAATAGTATCTAATCAAACCTGCTCACACCAGAATTATACTACTTTAATATATATATAAATATAATAATTTTATACCCACTAATGCCCAAAAAAACATCTTACCTTAAGCAATCATTTGTATAATAATCTGCCTATATCCTCCCCTTATATTCGGCTTACGACCTTCTTAGTTATCTTAAACTCTCCTTCTATATGAATAAGTATACCAATCTATATTTACGACTGCTGATTGTCACCAGAGTCAGTAAAATTTGGACCGACCCTGGACTGCCGTGTGAGCTGAGGCCGGAGCAGCGGAGCCAATCTCACCAACTCAGAATCTTCCTTTCTAAATTCCGGTTCCCGATAGTGCCCTGTGTGAGCGAATATGAAAATTTATCCCAATTCTATACCTTAACTTGATCCTTATGCATGTAATTCTTAGTAAATCTTATATTATATATAGTATATACGTTACATGAAGGACTATAGTATGGTACATACTCGTAAATTAGTATACCATATCCTTCTATCTCAGTGGTATGTATTGAGAATTGCTATTTCTATGATAATCATTTAGCCCTAGTATATCCTCGTTCATACTATACTTATATCTCTTCACAAGATATTTTAATATATGTACTAAAACTTAAATACATTCAAGAACTCCTCTAGTACTAAGACCATCTATGTCCCATTCTGGATAGTTACGCATATCCTGATCTCACGTGAGATAAAATTAACATTTAGATTAAAGTCAAGCAGCAGCTGATAACTACGTATAAGTCAACTATCGCCCAGTAGAGCTTCTTCTCGACTTCGCGTTATTATCTAAGGTCTAAAAACAATACTTTTGAAACTACTATAAAGAGGAAACCCACATTAATATCAAGTTTTCATTTCCTTGATCATCTGGAGTCGCATTCCTTCTTACAATCATCAGTTATGCTTCGTCTAATGACCCTCGACCTGTAAAAAATAACTTTCTATGAAAAACATAAAAACATTTTAACGCATCCAACTACAATCAATTTTTAAACGAGCAAATTCAAGAACCATAATAAAATAAATAAAAATCTTCAAAGTGACGAAATGAAATTTCGACAGAAAGTCTTCTCCGAAAAAGGAACAGCGCCACCTACCGAAAATTCGTGGAATCTCAAAAAAAGAAAAGACTGCTTGCGTCTCAAGTTTTATGTGATATAAATAAAAAGATAGGATGTATACAAGCTGATGTAAATATTATAGAGAGATGATACTGTCATTTTCGATCAATTCGGTGTCCTCATTAACAGCCACAGGATGATTAGAAAAATAAACGATTTTAACAAATAATTATAAACAATTTTTTTTTTCTTATTTACTATGCGTTCTGTCACCAAGTTCCGAGAACTTACGCTTATATATATATATATATATATATAATATATATATATATATATATATAATATATATATATATATAGTATAGTACTATATATATATATATGGTGGTATGTGCGTGAGTCTGTGTGTGTAGGAGGGTGTGTGTGTAGTGTGAGGTGTGTGGTATGTGTATGGTCGTTGATCTCCGGTGGTAAAAACTCAGAGGCTCACAGTTTCCGCCAGAGCTGGGAAAAACAATGCATTAACCAAATTTTTTTAACGCTCGTCGGGGGGAACATGGCCTGATAGATGGCGTCTGAAAGTGCGCAAGCGATGAAAATAGAAGAAAACAAAGTTCCAGACCATACCAGTGGTATAAAAATGTAAGAATGAGAATAGCGTTTAAAATAAAGTTCATAGAGTTGAATTGAGAAGCAATAAATCTGTATGGGAGAAACGTGTAGCGTGAGCTGTCATCAAAGTAGAAGTTATACGACTAGAAAGTTCAGTAGAACTATGTCCATTATAATAGCGATAGGACAAGGAGATCGAAACAAAATTTGGGAGGCTAGAAAGAGGTTGGAGAGAGTTAGGTTGTTAGAAAGGGCTTTGGAGAGAGTTAACTTGGTTGAAATAGGTTTGAGAAAGTTAGGTTGATAAGAGAGGTTGGAGAGAGTTAGGTTGCTAGAAAGAGGTTGGAAGAAAGTTAGGTTGCTAGGAAGAGGTTGGAAAGAGTTAGGTTGCTAGAAAGAAGTTTGAGCAAGTTAGGTTGATAGAAAGCGGTTGAAGAGAGTTAGCTTGCCTTAGATATAGGTTGGAGAAAGTTAGGTTGCTAGGAAGAGGTTGGAAAGAACTAGTTTGTTAGAAAGAGGTTGAAGAAAGTTAGATTGCTAGAAAGCGGTTGGAGAGAGTTAAGTTGAGAGAAAGAGGTTGGAGAAAGTTAGGCTGCTAGAAAAGGGTTGGAGAGAGTTAGGTTGCTAGAAAGAGGATGGAGAAAGTTAGGTTGCTAGAAAGCAGTTGGAGAATGTTAGGTTGCTAGAAAGAGATTGGAGAAAGTTAGGTTGCTAGAAAGCGGTTGGAGAGAGTCAGGTGAAAGCAGTAACATGGACCCTGAAAAGTAATATACTCTACCAGAGTCTACTGCTGGATTTCAGTTCACCTGCTTTCCTAAGATCTCGCAGTATAAAAGGAGGAAAAATAGGGAACTACTAGGGGTTGCGGCGTGAAAGAGGTATTTCATGGGGAGAGGGGCCGAAGCGAAGAGGATACCCCTTGGCCCACGGCAACTCCCCCCTGCGAGCTATAAACCCCCATCTCCTATGCTTCAATGTGAATACCTTTGGGCATTGTTTAACATTTTTAAATATCAATAAAATTTTTTTGCTAAAATAATATACAAAATACGAAACTGAAATACAAAAATGAACGTCTCTCAATATTAATTCTTGGTACCTCTTATGTTTATCCGGGGGAATATTACCAGGCGCCCATAATACACATGTTCAAAAACAGTATGTGTGGAGCCACCCCAAATATGTGATGCAAACTCCATATAAGGGCGAACATCATTCCATAAAAGGAAAGAAATTGGGGTGGTGAGGAGTTCTAAAGGAGCCTCAGAGCTCTAAGCCTCTTTGAAGTCTATATACTTTATATATATATATATATAATATATATATATATATATAATATTATATATATATATATAATTATATTATTAATATATATATATTGGAAATTATAAATATATTCTAAATTTATGTAGTATGTTTAAAGATAGTTCTATTTTTAGTTAAGAATTGTAACTAACGAGCCGGTCCCTCATCGTCATTGAGGCCCAAAAACGGTGTTGCCAAAAGTTTAGAGCCAATGCAAGTGCCTTTTTACTTATATTTGCAAGCAGTGCCTATTTATGCTGTAAATATATCAAGCAGGAAGGAATTTTTATGAAACGTAAAAAAACAAAAACAAAGAAACCAGATAATGTTTTTATAATATATATATATATATATATATATATTTAATATATATATATATATATAAATATATAATATACTATATAATATATATATTAATATATATAAATACTATATTATATATAATATATATATATATAAATAAATATCTATATATAATATATATAATATATATTTATATATATATAATATATATAAATTTAATATTTCAAAAGGCCCCCGCGGACTATAGGCCCGACAAACGGCGTTTGAAAATGTGCAAGTCAAAGATAATTGGGGAAAACAGGTAAAGAGAGTTTATACCAGCTTTTACCAGTGGAGTACATGTAAGATTTTGAGCATGCAGTCTTAAGTCTGGGGTAAGACGTGTCGTAAGAGACTTTCCTCAGTGGAGGAAGAATGCAACCTGAGAGTTCACAAGAGTAGGATCCATTGTAATGGCGATAGATTAAAGAGAGTGAGACTGCAATTCGACAGGCAAAAAAAAAATGACTGGATAGAGTTGGTGAGAGCAAGAGAGAGAGAGAGAGAGAGAGAGAGAGAGAGAGAGAGAGAGAGAGAGAGGAGAGAGAGAGAGAACACGCGAGGATCCAGCCAGGACAGCGAGGAGGGAGAGGAGGGGGAGGAGGAGAGAGAGAAAGAAGAGAGAGAAGAGGGAGAGAGGGAGGGAGGAGAGAAAGAGAGAGAAGGAAGAGGGGAGGGGAGGGGAGGAGGAGGGGAGGGGGGGGGGGAGGGGAGAGAGAAGAGAGGGAGAGGAAGAGAAGAGAGGAGAAAGAGAGAGGGAGAGAGAAGAGAGAGAGAGGGGGGGACGGGAGAGAGAGATAGAGAGAGAGAGAGAGACGATAGAGAGGAGAGAGAGAGAGTTG
>JABUQX010002313.1:55000-57500 GCA_015478945.1 Trachelipus rathkii | reverse complement strand
TTAACGCAACCAACAAGAGTACGTGGCAGATGGAATGGCTGAAGAGCGCGAAGACACTTTATTGGACAATGACAATAACATAATAGATTACTCCCCAAGAACCCTAGTTTTGATTTAGTGTGAGGACTAAGGGTGGCAGCCAAAGGGTCTCGCAGTAGGGTTAGGAGGTTCGGCGCTGCAAACACACAAATGTTGGTAACTACGGTGACGGCCGCGGAGGTTGTTGGTCTGTCTCAATACCGTGTATGACCCCTCTGGCACGGATGACTGCCTGACACCGTCCTGGCATGCTCTCGATGAGTGGGCAAATGTCATGGACAGTGATTTGATCCCATACGTCGTGCAATGCCTGTCGCAGTTCCGGGAGGGTCCGTGGAGGGGGTTGCAGCTGTCGGATCCGACGTTTCAGGATATCCCACAAATGTTCGATTGGGTTGAGGTTCGGACTATATGCTGGCCACTCCAACGCCGTAATTTGAACCGTCCTAAGGTAGTAGTTCACACATTGGGTCTTGTGTGGTCTAGTGGTCTTGCATTGTCCTGCATTAGGATGAAAGAGTCACCGATGTAGAGGGCATATGGCATGACATATGTATGGTTCGAGGATTTCTGTGATATACCTTACGGCTGTAAGAGTGCCTCCATCGAAGGTGTGCAAGCTCCGTAGGCCCCCGATAAACGAGATCATCCCAGACATAAAAACCCACCTCCAAACGCCAGCACTCAGCACATTGCATTGCGCTAACCTCTCCGTCGTCGCTCCGTCACATCTCTACGCAGCGCCTTGTCTGCCAGGCGTTAAGAAGATACTCTCGATCGTCCGTAATAGAGCACCTTTACCAATCGTCGACCGTCTAATGGATGTGTTCTCGGGCAAATGTCAGTCACGCACTTCGATGTGCCGTGGTGTGCGGCGGACTCATGGCAAGCCACCAGGGCCGTTAATTATGTTCCGCAAGGCGTCGACGCACTGCATTTTCACTCACCCTGGTGCCGTGTACCTCAGCCATCTGTATCTGCAGATATCGTGCCGTTGTGTGGCACTCTCGTAATGCACGCAGACCTATATATTGGTCTTCCACAGGTGTTGTAGCCCTGGGCCTACCTTGTCTTCACTGGCGATCATGTGTCCGGGTTTCCTGGTACCGTTGGATCACCCGTGCAATCGTTGTGTGAGCTACACCGAACCGTCGACCAAGTGCCCGGTACCCATGTCCTTCGGCGGGGAGTGTTGTTATCTGCACGCACTCATCTTTTGACAGCTGGCGCACTCTCTTCTCCAAGTTTATCGGAAGCGCTTCGTACGTGAATGATCCCTTGCTCGATTATACCCCCGATATACCTACCATCACCTCTCCCAGGTCTAGTTACGTGATATATGTTTTCCTAAATTTATCGCGGTGACGGCTTCAATACCTCATCGAATTCTCTGCGGGGTGGTTACATAATTACACTGATGCTGTCGTCTGTGTTGGTGTGGGGTTTCGTGGGGTTAGGGGCCTTACCGTTCCTGCGAGTGATATTTAACCTAGTGTTACGTTATTTCTGACGAGTAGTATATATATATATATATATATATATATATATATATATATATATATATATATATATATATATATATAATATATATATATATATATATATATATATATATATAGGCTCGCATATAGAATATATATAATATATATATATATATATATATATATATATATATATATATATATATATGGCCAGCATCCCGAAAGACACAAGCATGTAACTTTAAAACTATAACAGCTACACGAAAATAAATATCATTTTTGATTTAAGCAAGTAATTTCATCGGAAAAGAAACTTAAAAAAAAAATTATTTTATTCTAATATTTATTAATAACATTTTAAATATTAGTAAAATCTTTCACTTCGCATTGTACGTTTTGATTGACCGATTTGACCTTGAACGCTGCTGCAATAGTTCTTGAGTTCTCGAGGTGCCAAATAGCATTTTTTGTACGCTTTGGAGAAAATATTATTTTTTTCTTTTTATATCCTTTTAAGGGTCGAGCCGACGGAGGGACAGAGGGGGGACGAAGTCCCCCCCGTCGTCCCCCGGTAGGCCGAGAAACCCTGACTCTATCCATCTTTCTTGTTTACCCGGAGGTATACGTTAGTTTAAAAAAAAAAAATTCAACATTTGGCACCTTTGTTTGTTCCGTCGGAGTAAGCGAGCATGTTCGATTTCTCAAAAAACTGTAAATTTTTCAACATTTTTAACAAATTTAATTTTTTAAAAAGCGTTATTTTTTTTTTTTTTTTTAATTTCCGGGGTAAAAATGTCTCCTGATTAATAAAATGATATTTATTTATTTTGTGTACCTGTTATAGTTTTTTAGTTACATGCCTGGCCTTTTCGGGATCCGAATTATTATATATATATATATATATATATATATAATATATATATATATATATATATATATATATATATATTATATATATATAGTATATAATATATAATATA
>JABUQX010002313.1:30000-37500 GCA_015478945.1 Trachelipus rathkii | reverse complement strand
CTGTACCATATAAAAATTGAGCAGGAGAGATGCCATACACCAGCTCAAAGACAAATATTCCACAAGACAAAGGCAATCTTATGCTACAATTGAAGCAGTCTCCATGCCTCCAATTGTTAATCCACCGACACAACTCCATTCCAGTAGAACTCTTCCCCTAAATTCTATCGAAACTCAAGCAATTACTGCAACCTGCCCACCTGCATTGACTATACTAAGCACTTCTCAAATAGTCCAAAATCAGCCCTTGATCCAATTTCCCGTTCAAAATGCCATTAACAAACCTACACAGATTACTAGTTTTCAAACAACTAACAATTAAACTAAGTTGGTTCATCCAATACAAAACTTTGAGAGTTTTTCCTGTCAAAACACTCTGTCCTATGCCCTTCCGATGAGTTCGATAAACTCACTTAAGAGGTCAGCATCTATGTTCCCTAATCTGTCCCCCACTCTTACTCAATTTTCTGAAAAAGATGTTCATAACCACAAAAAAAAGATTAATCACCAAACAAAAGATTATTCGCTAAAATACAAAACATACGAAATTCTAAAGCAAAACACACTGACCCTAGATGTAAAAAATGCAACTCAGAAAAGACCTCGTCATAAGTCTATTCCTGAGACAAAAGCAGCGATTTCAATAGATTGTACCTGAGCAATCACAGCTATTAAACAACCTCCAGCCAACTCTCTGAAAACTTGCAGGATTATTCCAGCTCTTCTGAATCCTTCTATGACTCTTCTTCCGAATTTCCTACCTCAGCACACCATAAAAAATTTTATGAAATGGTCATAATTACCCAAATGGAGCCTGATGTGACAACCCACTCTCTCTCTCTCTCTCTCTCTCTCTCTCTCTCTCTCTCTCTCTCTCTCTCTCTCTCTCTCTCTCTCTCTCTCTCTCTCCTCTCTTCTCTCTCTCTCTCCCTTTCTTCTCTCTTTTCTCCTTCTTCTCTCTCTTTCACTCTCCTCCTCTCTCTCTCTCTCTTCTCTCCCTTCTGTAAGTCCTCATCTCTCTCTCTCTCTTCTTCTTTCTCTCTCTCTCTCTCTCTCTAATGCTTCTTGATCTTCCGAGAGAGATGAATGGAAAACCATTCAACGCAAACAACGCAAGCGTTCCAAGCGTTCCAAGCGTTCTAAACGTTCCAGGCGTTCCAAGCCGTTTAAATCTGCTGTCGGCACGAAATGGGACCCAGAAGTTCTCCATCTTAACCAAAATTGTCCAGTTTTCCAAAATCACCCACCTGATAGCTCACTGACAAAGTCTCTATCGTCAGACCACCGTAACCCAACGGATCTCATATTGGATCCCAATATTGCAACTCCAACTTCTTTACAAAAAGTGACATTTTTTCAGGTGTCACCTTCTTACAATGCCTCCGTGGAAACATTCCCATATTCTCCACCTATTTCTGAATCTGCTTGCTTGGCAGATGTTGATATCGCTTCCATTCCTAAACATGAGCATTTTGGTTGCTCTTCCAACGATCAACCAAGTCCACACCATAAGATGGACTTGGTTGAACTCAACTTACTTAGCATTCATGACGGAGCCCCTCCACCAAATACCGTTGAAAACTCTCTCCCCAAAAACCGGCCGTACAACCCAAATCTTTGTCGAACGACAATTCCTTACCACCAGGATTTGTTGTTCCTCCTCGTCGAGGCCCACGTCCCAGCCTTTCCTTCCCATCTGAATCCACTTCCAACATCACCCCTAGCTACACAGAGACAATCGTCTCAAAAAGACCATCCTCATTATATTTATAACAACATAGCATGGCCACCTTCCTTCAATGTAAATGTCGTAGCTACTATTCTAATTTTGAAAGAACTTGTTTAACTAATAAACATATGTGCATCAAAGTGTATACGTTTGCAGGAACTTTGACTATGTCATCGCGACTTCTTTCAACCGTTGGAATAAAAATGTCCGCTAACCTATATAAAAAGAGGTGTCAATGATAGAGGAGAGGTTGAAAGACTCATTCAGAAATCTGTCAACTATTCTGCAGCCCATCTTCATGAATTCATCTGTCCACCGATCTAACTGCCTGCTCGATCTACTTGGCTCCGAGTAATGAGTTTACTGAGGTTGATTTAGCTGATCTTTTTAAGCAACTCCTTACTCGGGTTGTTATACTAGGAGACTTCAACCTTCTCCACCCAATATGGGGCGACTCTGTCACCTTGTCTAAGTTTAAGATCCTTGCAGATCTTCTAACACTCTTTTGCATGAGATGAATTGATATAGGACACCCTACATATGAACGTATAGATACACTCTCTTCTTCCAGTATTGATATTTCCTTTTACTCCCATTCTCTTGTGGATAGTTTTACCTGGTCCCGCTTTAATTATTTATACGGCAGTGACCATTAAATAAACTTGCACCGACCCCAATGTTAAAACCCAATTTCAGCTGGCGTTATGATAGAAAGGATTGGGCTCTTTTTTATTGGGTCACAGCTATCTCACTTCCTCTCTTCAACAAGCGGTTTCCAACTATTGATGTTGCATTAACTTATTCCAACAAGTTATAATCACAGCAGCGGAAGCTTGCATTCCGCGATCTTCCGTAGGTAAGCGTTCGGCAACCCCTTAGTGGTCCCAAAATTGTGCACAACCTAATCAGGAAAAGAAAACACTACTGGCAATACAAAAGGACCCTCACTACCCTAAACATGATTATTTTTAAAGCAGCTTCCGCGAGATCTCGTCGAATTAATTGCCAAACACGTAAACAATACTTTCGAACTTATACTTCGACTGTCAACCCAACAACTCCCTTTTCATCAGTGTGGAAAGTTGCACAGAAAATATCTCGCCGCTTCAACAACTCTTCACCCACATTCCTCCATTATGGGCCTGATATAACCGATAGGATCTCTCCTCCTACTGCTGTTGCAGATGCATTAGGTCATAGTTTTGCTAGCCACTAGAGCTCTTTCAGCTATTCTGAAATCTTTTATAAATTGAGAATGAACACTGCATCGTCAAACTTTTCAACAGCGAAAAGGGAAGTTCAAATCTCTAACCGTCTTTTTACGAACAGCAAAGACGGTGCCTTTGGCCCAGACTTAATTTAATACATAATGCTCCGTTATATTCACCCCTCTGCATCATTCTTCTGGCTAGATCTGTATAACAGAATCTGAATCGAATCCTCTTTTCCATCTATTTTTACAACAGCTTTTGTAATACATATTCCCAAACTTGGTAAAGATCCGAAGTTGGCGGACAACCAAAGACCAATTTCTCTGACCTGTCATACTTGTAAATTAATGGAGAAAATGATTTCAAGCCGACTTCTCCCTGTTCCGGAGAGTCGCCAGGTTTTTTCAAACTTCCAGTTTGGATTCCGCAAAATTCGTTCGACCGCGGATTCCTTATTAAACCTGGATCATGACATCAGGGAAGCCTTCTCAACTGGCGGGAGGGTTCTTGGTGTCTTTTTTGACCTTGAAAAAGCTTATGACACAATGTGGAAAACTGGGGTTCTCTTTAAATTTCACTTTCTCCGTTTCCGAAGACAGCTCCCTTTCTTTATTAAACGCCTTCTGTCTGACAGATTCAACCAGGGTGGGTGCTCTTCTGTTCTATCACGCCACTTTATTCTATATATATATATATATATATATATATATATATATATATATATATATATTATATATATATATATATATTATATATATTATATATTTATATTATATATATATATATATATATATATATAGAAACTGGGGTTCTCTTTAAACTTCACTTTCTCCGTTTCCGAGGACAGCTCCCTTTCTTTATTAAATGCCTTCTGTCTGACAGATTCAACCAGGGTGGGTGCTCTTCTGTTCTATCACGCCACTTTATTCTGGATAAAGGCGTTCCACAGGGCAGTGTTCTAAGTGTATCATTATTCAATGACGTCGTTACTTCTATCCCAGCGACGGTCAATTTTTCTCTCTTTGTTGATGACCTGGCGCTATATATATTGCGGGTGCCAGGCTGCCATTTCTTGAAAGAAAACTTGAACTAGCTATTGAGAATATTTCAAAATGGGGTAATTCCCATGGCTTCAATTTCTCACCAACCAAAACTTCAGCAGTACTATTTAGGAAAAACGAGAGTCGAAGATCCTGCCACCTTCAAATTTATAGGATCCATTCTAGATGATCATCTAACAACCGCACTGCACATTAAACTCCTGTTAACGACTTGTCATCACTTGCTTGACCTATTACATCATCTTGCCTCAAAAATCTTAGGGATCGCAAGTCCATTTTACGTCTCCACAAATCCCTAATCCGATCAAAGCTGAACTATGGCTACGTAGTATATGATCAGTAATCCCCAACTTTATTACACCTGTTAGATCCGATCCCAAACGAGGCGATTCCTATCTTCACTGGAGCATTCCGATTGTCCCCCCGGGTGGGTCTTGAGATTGAATCCTAAGTGATGCCACTCTCTCTTCGCTTCCAAACCATCTGCTTTACCCCCGATTCTGCGAGAGATATCTCAGAATCCTCCTTACTGGTCATTTGGAAAACACAGTTTAGAACATCCTTAACTTCCTCAACATCCCCTTGCAAAATGTTCTGTTGATGATGAAGGGTATACATCTTGGCTATTCTCTTATCCCAACATTTGAATGGTCTTAACCTCTCTCTCCAAATCTAGCCATTCCTATCTCATTCCGCAGTTCACTGTGGATTTACGCCAGTGTTTACTGACGGTTCTAAAACAGGGGACAGTGTGGATGCGTCTGCTGTCTTTCCTGACCGCAACCTCTTCCATACCATCCCCCTTCATGCTTCAATTTTTACGGCAGAATTAATGGCTATAATGATTGCCAGTTCTCGAATTCTATTCCTTAACCAAGACCACTCTTATGTCATTCATCAGATTCGCTCAGCGCTTAAATCCACGTATTCTAAAAAACAAAACAATGGTATCCACTATACAACAATTTCTTTTTCTGTTCCACTCTCGTAAGAAACAAATCATACAATGGTGAACCCCCTCTCACGCAGGGGTAACTGGCAACGAAATCGCTGACAGAGAGGCCAAAATATCCACCTCTTCTTTTCGGATCTGTCACGGACCCTCTTCCCATCTGCAAATTTTGCCTTCGCCATACCCCGCAATCTTTTCACAACACCTTCATTGATTTTTCCCAACTGGACTCCATTCTCCGTCGTCATTTTCCTACTTTATGGTCCATAACACCTTCTAAAAAGTTATCCCATACCATATCTGAATCCTCCCCACTTTAACAGAGCCTCTATTTTCTCTTATCTTCAAGAACTGAATATTCTTTACAACATATGATTTTTTATGTAATATTACGACTATTTATAATGTAAGGACATCTTTTTATTTACCTATTTATTTATTTTTGCCTAAATATTTATTTCGCCATCTAAATTTTCTTTTACATTTAAAATATTTATGAGCCAGGAACCACCCATGGAGTTGATTATTCAACCCAGAGTGACCGCATTTCTATGGGCCGTGCTGAGTCCTGTATACGAACTCAATATACATATATTTATATATATATATATATATACATATATATATATATATATATATATATATATATATATATATATATATATATATATATATATATATATATATATATATTTATATATTTTATGTTTCATATATATGGGCGTCGTCAGGGGGGGCAGGGGGGGCAGCTGCCCCCCCTAGAAGTGGTTACTCTTACTAGAGTCTACTGCGAATTTTTTTGAAATCTTAAAACGTCAGTTCCGGTGTGGCTGTTAAAGTACGTTTTACGATATTATATATATATATATATATATATATTATATATATATATAATTATATATATTATATATATACATATATATATATAATAATATATATTATATATATATATATACGAGTATATTGCAAAGGCTAGTTGCAATCATCATTTTCTCACATTTCTCTTGACGATAGGAGGTCTTCTCACTCATTTTATTAGCTCTTTTAATTTGCAGATAAGAACTGTCTTGTTATTCTATCAATGCTTTTTTTAATGTTGATATGTATATATAAATTCTAGGTTTTGTGCTCAGTCGGATTCTTAATTCTTTATTAAGTGTTTAAGGTTCAAAGTAACATTGAAATTATCACTCAACACCACCTCAGTGCAAAGTTATAGTTCAATTTCATAATATCATGGATATAGAGATTCCTTGTACGTTACGTTTTACCACAAATATTATATCTATAAAATTTTGTGTATTATCCTAAAAAGTAATGATTTTGTAACACATGATCTTACTCGTCCATATGAGGTTAGTTTCATTTTTAAAAAACTATTTTTCATTACAACACAGAAATTAGTGGTTTTCAACATAGTTTGCTATACTTTCAATTTTTTCTGTTAACATCTTTGAATCTTAGTAAAATTATTAGCCTATGACCATATGTAGCAGAGATTTACAGTAGTAGAACCATATATATATATATATATATATATATATATATATATATATATATATATATATATAATTATATAATATATATAATATATATATATATATATATATATATATATATATATATATATATATATATATATTGTTTGCAGTAAATTTGAAAAGGAAGACATAAAAATGGAAATAGTAGCGGTGAAAATGAAGAACATACCAATAAGTCAACAAAGACTACACAAGAGGCAATCCCTCCTACTTCGCATATTTCGCATGATGAAGAACCCACACCCAGGCCCAGCACCTCGACGAGTCAAGATATGGGTCCAGATTTCGGAGCTAGCATTTCAGTAGATGACAGTCACGAAAATGACATTGGTAGATACGTTGGACATTCATCTATGATTTCGACTGAGAAAAAGAAACAGTTACTGAAAGAGTGTTGGATTCCACCTAAGACCTATAATTTTTTGGAAGATGCTACCCACTTAAAGAGGAAATTCAATTATGAATGGTTGGAGACATATTCACCTTGGCTGACATACTCCAGGCGCCTAAAGGGAGCATTTTGCAAGTTTTGTATTTTATTTCCACCAAATTCGGTCAGAGGGGTCCTAGGCTCTTTAATAATAAGACCTTTCACTAAATATAAAGTTGTTCATGTGGTTTGTAAGGAACATACAAACACAGAGTGGCATAAAAACCGCTTGTTTGAAGCTGGCAAGATTGTTTCCTACAGGATGTCCGGTTAGACATCCAAATTAAATTTAATTGCGGAATAAATTTTTATTCTTGGTCCGATCAACATCAAATTTTCAGTACTTGTAAGTCGGGCGAGATGCATCTTTTTTACTTAGATAATTTTTTTGTATACTCAAAAGAAAATTTTTAAAAAATTATTTTTTTTTTTTTTGAAAGCTTGTTCCAAGAACAAATCCAAACCTAATGCATATACAAAGAAATTATCTAAGTAAAACATGTGCATCTCCCCCGACTACATATGCCCTGAAAATTTCATCCACTTCGCCCGAACAGAAAAAAAAATTATCGCAAT
>JABUQX010002313.1:12500-17500 GCA_015478945.1 Trachelipus rathkii | reverse complement strand
CTACTAATATTATACCAATCCCTTTCGACACTATTTATTCTTACGCTTCACTATCGTCATACATACCTTTGATTCCATTCAGATTCCTACCACCAACACCATATATCAATAACACCTGCCTCAGAGCTTTCCTATTAATTCTATCATACTCCTGTTGCAAATCCATAAAACCTAAATACAATTTATTCTTCTCCCTCATTATATATATATATATATATATATATATATATATATATATATATATATATATATATTATGATATATATATACTAATATATATATTATATATATAAATATATATATATATATCATATATATATATATATATATAATATATATTTATATATATAGTTGAAAGTGTTTTTAAGTTAGTTTCCCCAGTCGCCAATCCTTTGTGAAAGTACCTTAAAAGAAAAAGTAACAGAAATATCACAAAGTCTATTAAATTTAAAAATGACTTATTTTCAGTATTTAGATGTTAATAATTAAAAATTGTATATTAAAAGTATTACATTGTTATATTATATTATAAATATTATCAATATTTGATAATATAGTATATATATATATATATATATATTATATATATATATATATATAATATATAAAATATATATATATATATAATATATATATATAATTATTAATATATATATATATATATATAAAAAGTATTATATTTATTATATTATATTATATATATATATATAATATATATATATATATATATATATATATATATATATATATATATATATATATATATATATATATATATATATATATTTATAAAACTTAGATTTAAGCAATATTGATAAACTTTTAAATATGAAGATCATTTTGGTTTTTCAATTATGTTCAGAAAGTGAAGGCATACGTCATCTATCTGGAGTTTCGACAATTTTTCGTTTTATTATATTTAGAATTATCCATTTTTATAAATATATTTTTAAAAATAAAATATATATTTTTTAAATATGTATAAAATATTATAATAAAAATGAAAATAAAAGTTATAAATTTGTCAAATGTAAATATTAATATTATTTGTATAAAAACCTAATTATTATTTAAGTAACTTTTTTTATTATAACTTTGTACGACTTTTTCGTTAAAAATAAACAATCTGGTGTTTCTGCTTTTGTCTTATTAGCCTTAAAAAGAGATAAGTCGTAGCGCTTAGCTACTATTAAAGAGATAACTTGCTAATATAGAACAATAAGCTAAAATATCGACCTAAAAGCCAGGAAGAAGAAGAAGAAACTTCTACAAGAAGTTGGACTCCCTCGTCTCTCTACTAAAAGTTGGACTGCCACGTCTCTCTACAAGAAGTTGGGCTGCCTCGTCTCTCCCCCGGAGTTGGATTACAAGATATCAGATAGGCCCTACTTCTCTCCCTCTCTCTGAGCCTACCAAGAGGCTTAGGAACCTCCTCAAGGTTACCAAGAACCCTTTGGACGATCTTCAAGAGGTTCTCCTGTCGGTGGATGGTCTCCGTGGATGGTGATATCTTCGCCTGACCTCCGAGATCCTCCAGTTAGTCTGCCACCTAAAAAGTAGTTTAACTACTAAAGAGATAATTTCGCAGGTAGCCGCTGAGGTTACCTGTCATAGAGATAACTACAGAGAGTATTTTATACTCTCTGTCCCTTCCAGATTGTCCAAGAGTTGGCCAGAAGAACACCCAGCCTCCTGTTTAGCCAACGATTTACCAACGAGCTCGTGCAGATCAGCATACCCTCTCCGACAACCTTCGACCGCCTTTGCCTTAGCCGGACTTAATCCGAACCAGTCGACGGCTTGTCCTGAAGTGGAACAGACTGACATCGCGACATACATGCTGATCATCCTCCGTCGCTATATAGTTGTCATACCAGATAATAGGATACCATATCGAGTGGTGACCATACAACATATATCAATATAATCAGAATCGATAATTATATAATTGGAATTGATAACTATATAATTGGTGATCCTAGAGCTGAAAATTTGATACCACGAAGATGGCAGACGATCAAGGACAGGATAACAATCAAAGAGAGGCAGAATCCATTTCAACAATGAAAATTAAACCACCAACTTTTTCGGAATCTTCAGTCCCAACATGGTTTCGTGTCATGGAAGCACAATTTCATCTCGCTAACATAAGGTCCTCACGAACTAAGTACTTTCATGTTATGTCGCAAATTCCGCCTGAAGTTTTGGATAGAATATCCCAAGCCGAACTTGATGCAGAAGATTATGACCGTTTCAAAACGGCGGTCATAAATACTTACGAAAAATCTAAGGTGGAGCTTTATAATGATCTACTTTCCAAAAAGGTCTACAGTGGCAAACCATCTATATATCTACAGGATATGATTCGGCAGGCAGAGAAATTAAATATTGGAGAGGACTTGGTCAAGGTGCAATTTTTGAAAACTCTACCGAGTCACATTCGCACAGCCTTAGCCGCCCATTCTACTCTCACACTTCAACAGTTGGGAGATTTAGCTAATGACATCTTGTTATTAAGCCCACAAGCTCCTGTCATGGCTGTATCATCCCCTGCCACCGCCATTGCCCCCGCCGCATCAAGATCAAGAACAACCACTACTTTTGGCCTGGCGCCGTTCCACGAAAATCAACGACCAAAGGTGTGTAGAGGCCACATTTATTATGGACCACGCTCTAAAAGCTGTAAACCATGGTGTACATGGCCAAACAAAACGGGACTAAACATCCTACCTAATTCTAGACCTCCATCAAGAGCAGCATCCCCAACTCCGTCGGAAAACTAACGGAGCAAGTTGACATTTGTGCCGTGTCAACTTCGCAGTTAACAATAGATGTACAGATTTTTGGCACCATGCACCAGTTTTTACTAGATACCGGAGCCAGCATATCTAGCCTTCCATATAACATGGTCTCTAACATGACGCTACACCCTTCAAACGTCACTTGTTTCGCAGCCAATGGCTCGCCCATAAAGTGTCATGGTGAAGTTGTGGCAAATATCAGTATACCAAAATTAAGAAGAGAATTCACCTGGACATTTATAGTAGCAGAAATTACTATGCCTATTATTGGAATGGATTTTCTTCACAATTTTGGTCTCCTAATTGACTGTGGACAAAGAACATTGCAAGATACTTATACTACTCTTCTAGCTCCGTTGAAAATAACCTCTGAGGAAGTACCATCTCTTCACGCTCAACTTCAAGGTGAAAATACAGACATAACTTCACTCCTACAAGATTTCCCATCCTTAATTTCACCTATAGACATCAACAATCTAGTAATTAAAGATAATGGACCAAAACACTACATAGAAACTGGCGATTCAACCCCAGTTTTTGCCAGAGCTCGCCGATTGCCTGACGACAAGTTAAAAGCGGCAAAAGCTGAATTTGACATTCTTCTAAAAAGTGGAATAATTAGGCCAAGTAAATCTGCATGGGCGTCTCCTTTACACCTCGTGCCTAAGAAAACACCTGAAACATGGAGGCCTTTTAGTTTTTAGAGCCCTTAATAGCATAACAAAACAGGATAGATATCCCATTCCACACATTCAGAGCCTATCTCAACGCCTGCATAACTCTACCATATTCTCCAAGATTGACCTTCAAAAGGCTTATCACCAAATCCCCATTCGACCAGAAGATATAGAGAAAACAGCAGTCATCACTCCGTTTGGTCTCTTCGAATTTTTATCTATGCCTTTTGGTTTAAAGAATGCGGGAGCTACATTTCAAAGAGTAATGGACTCCATCTTCAGAGACCTTCCCTTCGTGTTTACCTATCTAGACGATTGTCTCATTTTTTCTACGTCCAAAACTGAACATGAAAATCATTTGAAACAAGTTTTTAAACTCCTCCAAGAAAATGGTTTTAAAATCTCTTTAGAAAAATGTGAATTTAACCAATCTTCACTCAATTTTCTCGGCTACACCGTGTCTTCAGAAGGCCTATGTCCTCCCAACGAAAAGAAAGAATCCATCTCAAGTTTTCCTCTACCGTGTGATTCAGCATCTCTACGAAGATACCTCGGGATGTTAGGATACTACAGAAGATTTATCCCTAATTTTGCCAAAATCGTCTTTCCATTATCTGAAAAAGCTAAGTTTCATCCCAAGGATAAATCTCTTGAATGGACTCCAGAAGAAGTAACAGCTTTTCAAGATACTAAGGAAGCTCTTCAAAATGCCCTAACACTCCCTTTCTCTTTACCTAATGTCTCACATTTACAACTGGTAACTGACAGCAGTCAGACTTCAATCGGAGCAGCATTACACCAGATGATTGATGGTCAACCTGTTCCCATTGACTTCTACAGCAAGAAGTTATCAGATCCCCAAAGAAGATATTCTGCTTTCGACAGAGAACTTTTGGCAGCATATTATGCTGTCCTTCATTTTAAACACATGTTAGAAGGAAGAGTCGTCACCCTTTGCACAGATCACAAACCTCTTGTTTCCGCTTTCTACTCCAAAAATCCTGCAAAAAGTGATCGTCAACAGCGACATCTCTCAGTACTAACAGAATATATTTCTACAGCAAGTTATATCAGAGGAGCAGACAACATGGTGGCCGACACTTTTTCCCGGATTCATTCGGTATCAGTTGACGCTGTCGATTTGCCTGCAATAGCTCGCCTTCAAGAAAAAGATGAAGAAATCAAGACCTATCATGATCGTCTTCATAATTATCCCCTGCAGGACAACCTCAAGATATGGTGCGATACCTCTACTTCTTTTCCCAGACCATTTCTTCCGAAGCCAGCTCGCCTTCAAATATTTAATACGTTGCATCAAATGTCCCATCCTGGTATCAAAGGTACTTTACGACTGATCAAGAAAAGATATTTTTGGCCTTGTATGGATCGTGACATTAGGCTTTTTGTACGCACTTGTGAGCAGTGCCAGCTGTCTAAAGTCCATCGTCACACCAAACCAATGGTCACTCCATTAGAAATTCCTTCTTCAAGATTCGAAACAGTTCATATAGATATAGTGGGT
>JABUQX010002313.1:5000-7500 GCA_015478945.1 Trachelipus rathkii | reverse complement strand
AACTGAAGGTAATTTTTTGTTCATGAACTCCTGTAGAGCTTTTATCCTTGTTGAAGATTTTGAGAAATATGTTGGTAATCCATTCAAAGTAGAGAAAAATTTTTAGTCCTTCAAACTAGATAACCCTTGCTGCAATACCAAATTCAAGACATGAGCATAACAGTGTGTAAAATTGGCCAATGGATATTTGTCAAGCACTTTTTTCTGTAGTCCTCCTATTTCACCACTCATTACATTAGCTCCATCATATGTCTGCCCAACCAGTTTTTCCTTAATTTTAAACTCTTCAACTACATTAATAACAAATCTAAGTAAACCGTCAGCTGTTCTATCAGCACTTACGTCAGAGAACCCGATAAACCTCTCAAACACTTTGCCGTTTCGAACGTACCTTAATACTGTTGCCAACTGCGATCTTGAAGTTACATCGGAAGTTTCATCAAGTATTATAGAAACGAACTTTGCTGAATTAATTTCTTCCTTTATGTAGTTTTTAATGACTATAGATAAAGCCTCAATTATATCGTTTTGTATATCCGGTGATGTCCCTTGAAAAATAGTCGACGTTCTTAAATGATTATCCAAAGATATATATATATATATATATATATATATATATATATAAAATATATATATATATATAATATATATATATATATATATATATAAATATATATATTATATATATATATATATATATATATATATATATATATATATATATATATATATATATATATATATATATATATATAATATATATATATATATCTACATACAAATAATATATATATATATATATATATATATAATATATATATATATATATATATATATATATAATATATATATATTATTAATATATATATATATATATATATATATATATTTTTATATATACGAAATGAATCTACCCTGCCAGGCACACGATGTTCTAACTTGCAGACGAAACAAAATTAATATTTCATTCAATTACATTTTGTGAATTTAAACCTAAATATTTCAAATTTATTTTTTTAATTATTATAAAGTGTATGTGTAACTTTTGCAATAAAATTAAAATGGAATCACAAAGTCTTGAAGGAAAGAAATTATAATTTTCGTCAAAACAAGAAGAATTTATAATTGTAGTCTTTGGCTTATTTTGGCAATACGTGCTAAAATCTATAGCACGCTAAGATCGATTTTAATATTCGGTATTCTCTGAGTTGTCAGCTACGCGCTTAAAGTTTGTAAAATAATTGATTGAGTATGTTAGTAAGGCGAGCTGTATAAAATTTTAACGCCTTGTGATTGGAACGTTTGATTTTTTCAAGTTTTAATTTTTTTTGTTTATGATTGTTAATGTATTATGCCCTAAACTACAAGATGTTAAATATTCATAGATAAGGATTTTTTCATTTCATTTTATTTATCTACTGGGCGTGCGCAGCACACTTAGCACACTTGGAATCTACGCCCCTGATATATATATATATATATATATATATATATATATATATATATATATATATATATATATATATATATATATATATAATATATATATATATATATATATATATATATATATATATATATATATATATATATATATATATATATATATATATATATATATATATATATATATGCCGCATTAGTCATTTATGGTGTGCTAGGACATATCCGATAGCACTCCAAATCTCAATGGTTCGCCAATCTTCGCGTTCTTATTACACAACTTTGCTAAACAGGAGTAGACTCTCTTCCATTCACACAACATGAACACTATTGCACAACATTTCCTTCCAAAAAATAGAGCAATGGCAATGATACTACTGACCTCTGGTAAGACAAGAGAGACGGCTTCCAAAGGTAACCCTTCATCAACCTCTCCCCATTGCCACTTGGGAGTTCACACCTTACGGTGGTGGTGATTGTGATATCACAGAATTACCGGTCTGTTCTGGTGCACGGTCTCTTTTCCTCATTAATTTACGCATCCTTCGCGGCCTTTTTCTAATTTCTACTTTGTCGAACACCACCTCTCTTTTCCTTAACCGAAACACAGGTGTTTGGGTTCTCTGATTGCAAACCCTACTCTGTTCCCTCCTCCTACTGTCTCTATCCTCAGTTTTCAACCAAAGGTTGATGTTGGGCATATGCACGCAACGATGCGCTCTGTTTACATGTTTCTAATATGGGCCCCTCTGAATTTTTTACTCTGGCTTAAGGTCTCATGCCAACCTACATCTAAATTCATCTGTTCTGTTTATTTATCACTTAACTCTACCGACTATCCTAAATTCTCTGACTCTCTAAGCACCAAAATAGAGCACATTCTTTCTTCTTCTACTTTCTCAGAAATCATCATTTTAGGTAATTTCAATGTTCACCACCGCAGTGATTTTCCTCTAGTTCTCATGATATACCATTTCTATATCCTGAATGACTTTGTACACTTAATGCGGCTCCCTACTCGTATCTCTCCTCGTCTTGGAGATGAAACCAACATTTT
>JABUQX010002312.1:2500-20000 GCA_015478945.1 Trachelipus rathkii | reverse complement strand
TTTTATAAGGGTAGTAAAATCAAGTTATTTCATTTTAATGCATTTATTACATAATTAGAAACTATATAGTCATTTACATACAAATTTTTAGCATCAAATATATTTACAAATTCATTAAAACACATATTTTTTAAAAAACATATAATGAAATAAATACAATAAACTCCACATAAATTAGAGTATGATGGTTGAACAGGGTAAGACATAGTTTTTATATAATTTACATTATTATATTTAAAAAATGAAAGGATATATTGATTATTCAATATAAATTTTAAATCCAAAGAATCAATCAGATGAACAATGCCATTTTTATCCCTATAAACAGAAATCCAGTGTCCTCCTGTTGTAATGTGGCGATGTGAAGTGTTGAACACGAAACCGGTATCCTTCTCTAGTTTTACAGATCCTACTTCGTTAATAGCGAAGACTCCTATAAATCGAGGTTCGTTTTTAAACAGTTTTTATTTCTTCTTCATTCATCTTTAATAATTCAAAATAACGTTGCGTACTCTGTCAATTTCAATGAGCTGAGGATGTTCCAGATAAACCAGGACAGTGATTGGTGATTGTAGACTACCACTAAAGGAGAGACTTAACCCTAATGTACCCTTTCTTAAAATGTTTAAATGATTAGCGTTACAAGCTGAAAGGTCAGCGGTGAGATCGTAAGCATATAAATTACTATTCTTAGCGTATTCTTCAAGATCTATCCCTGTCCCGCTGTCATTGCATGAAACAGTGTTAGCTATTAGATCGTAAAAAGGTCGTGAACATAGAGATTGCGATCCATTGTATAACATTTCATAGTCCCGACCGTAAGGTTGGCCGTTTACATGTAGACTGATACCTCTAAGTCCAAAAGGGGTGAATTTATAGGCTGATTTTTTATAATTCCCTGAGTATGCTTCATGTTCAACAATACCTATTATTACTTTCTGAGGCAGATTACCATTCACAATGTTGGGGATATTGATACTCGATAATCCCTGTGTAAAGTTAAACAACTTTGTTTCCACTCGTTTAATAGGATACTTCGCTGTAGTGTTCAAGAGAGATTTTTCGATTTCCAAATGTCTCTGAGGTAGTAATTTCACTTTTCTAACATAGAGATAGGCTTCTAACAACTTGTAAACAGGTTCAGGACATACAGCCGTTGCAGCAGGTTTACTTTTTATTTTAAGAGCGAATTTAGGATTTGAACGGGTTAATCGAATTCTAGTATCTACAGCTGGTAGAATAAGTCTTTCTTGAGAGAAGATGTCACCGTTTAAACGTCCGTAAAATTCATATGTGTTCCTTGTGGTTTTACCAGCTTTATCTATATGTGCAGCCTCATCTTTGAAACTATAAAAACCGCAAGACTGGAGATGAGACTGTTTAGCATCGTCGGAATAATTTAATAAATGTTCTATATAACTTCTATAAGGATAATTTGCAGCTGATGCACCTAATGAAGTTTCATTGAGATACACTTCAATCTGATTAAAACAGGTATACAGGAAATTGGATTCTGTGTATACTATGTGATCGTCAGATGATGGAAGGTCTGTACCATCGGGTTTCGTCAGTTTCGTCTTCAGATATAAAAACACGTTGGATGGATCTAAATACTGATCCGAAGTACCTGGTATATTGAACTCGAGAGGGACATCGGTGTTGGTAATTGAATGTATGGGGTTGATGCTGATGAAATTGGTTTCAGTTACACTAATCTGGGTGGGGTTCATCGAGAAGAGATCCAGTTCACTCTTGCAGCAGTCTGGACTAGAAGGATGGAGGAAATGCATCTTGTATGTGAGGGTGCTGACCGTATAATGAGCGGTTCGGTGGTTTAGCTTTTCTTATATTCGGTCACAGTATGATGATGATGTTTATGTAAAAGATGCCAGTTAGTAATTAAATAGCAAATACATCATTGCATTTTTTCTTTTGAGGTCTTTTAGTCTTAACCTTTTTCTTAACGCATATTTTCATACGTTTTTTACCTTGACCCGTCATTTTGCGTCTTATTTTTCGCTTTACATCATCCAACATCTCATCTGAAACATCTGTAATTCGCCTTTTTAGGGACTCGCGAGGGTTAGCTCCTGTTGCTATATCCTGTAACGTATGCATCCCTGTTCGTATAGCTTTTTTACCTATATATTCACCTCCTCTTCTAAATAGAGGCATTGCACTTCTCCATAATTTAGAGAAAAATCCACCCAGTCCATACCCTCTTTGTAATTTTGTTCCAACGAATACCCTATCGTTATACATTATTAACGGAGCTTCTATCAGGCCCTATCTTTACACTGTGAGAGTAAGTTAATGAATGAATAAATATAACTAACTACATCACTTATATATAATCTTACACCTATCCTTATTTCTAGAAGGTTTTCTAACAGGATATATGAAAGATTTTCTACTCTGTTAAAAAAATAGTCCATCATGTTATAGTTAAAGTGTCTGTTTCTTTCTAATATGAACTTTACACAATAGTGTTCCGTCTGTGAATGGATACGGTCTACCTTCGACATCCTTTATATGCATTCGCACAGACCCTAAATGTGAACAACTGAGAGGTAAGTAATGAACATTAGGAAAAGATATAACCTTTCCCTTTTTAGGAAAATGAACCACCCTTAATAAGGGGGCTTTAGTATTCCCTACATACTGATGGTCAACTATATCTGTATAAACGTAAGCCATCCCTTGATCTTGTAACATCTCCGAAGGAATGCATATATAATTGAGAGATAAGTTTGAGTCATTAAGACTGTTGTTCAGAGTGGGGGAAGGTTCATTATTTCCACTATGTCTATTTAGAACAGTAGAATGTTCTACTACAGCTTCGTGTTCATGCACACATTTCCGAAACCAATCTGAACGTTTAAGGATAAACACTTCAGGGTCTCTCAAATTCATTCCTGTTGTCGATCTTAAAGTGATTAATACCCTGTCTTCCCCGGGGTGGTTATTAATAATGTATATTAAATCTTTACATATCTTACTTACAGCAAACTGGGTGTTTAAATAACTGTGGATGTCATGGATTGAACGGTAATATCCTCGTTTTAACACAAATTTTTCATAGAAATATTCCGAACCTTTAATTGTCACACGTTTTAAATCGGATGTGTTTTTTATTTTTAATATAGATTTAACATAATCTGCAACTCTATACACCATTATCCAATGACGTGCCTGAGGGAGATTTTCAATATTTGCATCTAATATCATTTCGCATAGTCCTACCTCATAGAGATCTCTGTTAAGTTGAATAGGGTTCATTAATTCGGTTGTAAAATCTGAAACTTTATTATCAGGATGTAGATCCAAAGATGCCGAAGATGGCAGAGTTAAATAGAAATGATCTACACTCTCCATGATTACGATGACTAATGATTAATGTTTCGTGATTTCACTAGCTTTTATATATGAATTAAACTTGTTAGGGTAGCCCACCCATTTCACCAGATACTGTTTATTTTTACCCCTACCTTTTGAACCTAATATTTTTTCTATTTTATACATATTACTCTCAGGATCGAATCGTATTTTCTGTATTTCTTGTTTATAAAATCCTCCTTTTATGGATTCTCCATCTAAATCTTTGAGATAATATAATTTCAACCCCTCATTAGGAAATTCTTTTATACTATCTACCTTAAAAACTTCTCTAGACCACCCCGCTTCATATCCTTTTCTAAACCTGTCATCAGCTCTAGACACTCTTACATATTCATTCACGTTTATACGGGATTTATCTTTAATTTTTACACCTCTTGGGTTTTGTTGGATCACCGATGGTGTCTTCAGCATTTCTAAAGGAGTTGTCTTTATAGTTCTATGAAAAGATTTGTTATAAGAATAAGCTAGATCGTCCAATATGTAAAATATACATGAAAGTATTCAACTTGGTAAAGTATCTATGCATTCGTTCTTTAATCGTACGCTGAACTCTTTCTACAATAGCAGCTTTATTTATAGAAAATATGTTAAAATATACTATATCGTATTCAGTAATAATTTCCTGAAACTCTCTACCTAGAAATTCGCTACCCCTATCCGTGCAAATCAGTTTTGGATATCTATCATCATCCCTTATAATTTCTCTCACTGCAGCCGCCACTGTATCTGATTTTTTATCTTTTAAAGCTTTTAACCATAAGTATCTAGAGTATACGTCAATAGTAAAAAGTATATATTGAAACCCTTCATTATAAGAACTGTATTTAATCATTTCCGTTAAATCTAATTGCCAAACATTATCGAGGTGATGGGCTATGGTTGTTCGGGTAGGGAATTTTCGACGGACAGGTTTATGTAAAGTAAAAGCATCTTCACCCTCTAAATATTCTTTCAACTCTTTTTTCTCAGTGTTTGGAAACTTTGGCCAGCGAATCTAGTGAAACCCGCCAAACTATTTGCGTTCTTCCAGTTGAAGTAATACTTTCAACCCTTCTTCTCTTCGCGTTCATGTTGTAATACTGACACACAGTTAAAACCATATAATTATAATAATAATATATATATATAATATATAGTAATATCTCTCTATATATATTATATATATATATATATATATATATATATATCTATATATTATATTACTAAAGGGGAAATAAAGGTAAAAAAATGTTAATACTTTTTATTTAATCATGCGACACTTCAACTAATAAACAGCATATATATACTATAAATATTATATATATATATATATATATATATATATATATATATATAATATATATATTATTATATATATATATATAATATATAATATATAATATATTATATATATATAATTATATATATAATATATAATATATATGATAATATACAATTACGAATTAATCCATTGAGGTTTACTGTAGGGGATTTTTCTTATTCTTCCTCTGGTAACACGCTTAAATTTATCTGAAGCGTAAGAGGTACCTGACGGACTTGTATCTGGTCTAGGCATCTTGGGGATATTATCCAAGTCTGCTAATCTTTTTGTATTTAAGATTAAAGTTCGGGGGAAGTTAATAGTCTGAAGTTCTTGTTTGATGGTAGGCCATCCTGTAACAGCACCTTTCTTCCAATCACGTGAGAGATCTGCTATCAAGTCAACAATATTTGATCCTTTGACAATTTCATTATCGATAATGATTTGTCCTAATTCATTCCATGATAATTGATCTTTTAAAATATTATATAAAGCTAGTCCAGCTTTGCGACCTCTATTTGGTAAGCTCTCCTCCAGGATATTTTTAAAAGGATCTTCGTTTTTCACAGCAGGTATTACCTCCGCAGGTGTTGTTGAATCATTCGAGATTGACTTACTTAATGAGGCATATAGATGTAAGTTTTTAAGATCTATTAATTTCTGTATGGCTTCTTGATATAAGGCACGTTTTTCATGAATGTTAATGTCTGAAATTTATATCCTAAAGCACTTTCTTTTGCCATAATTGTTTATCTGTTCAACTTTTGGATCATATAAACTTGGGGTTGATGTTGTTGATATGGTCCTGAATCATTCTGGATATGAGGACTCTGGTGTTGTAATTGTTGATGAATTGCTGGAGAAGGTAACCCTTGTAAGTGCGGTTGTATAGGTTGTACTGTCTGAGGTTGTACTAGAGGTGACTGGTTGGTTGTATGTTGATCAGAATGTGTAGTATTATTATACTTCATTTTCTCATACTCATTATATGGTAATACAGCCACCTTCTTCATTATTCTGATATCCACTTAGTTATTAAAGGGGCTATAACAGAAAAAAGTAAAGGTAGGAATACTCCACCTCCTTTCTGAAGTAACTTCTTTTTACTTTTCAGATTTTTTATATTTAGAGAGAGTTTTTTAATGATGCTTCTGTGTCGGCGAAGCTTCACCTTCTGAGGTTTGTTTAAAGGAACATTTCCTTTTATAAGATTTAAACAGACTTCGCATACACACTGGATGAATTTTTCATCATTGCAGATTAGTTTACGTTTTTCAGCTGTTTTCAGTTTTTTAAATTTTTTTATAAGAGGTAAATACTTAACAACTAGAGTACTCATTATTCAGGTATGAATACAGTTTCAATTTCGAATGGCAAAATGTTAGTACGGAGCAAAACTCTATACGTGTTTTTAGGATGAAGTTCACACATTAAATAACCATGAGGAACAGATGTAACTTCTTTATATACCTTTAAGAAGTCTTTACGTTGTGATGGAAACATTTGAGAGGCTAATACATTGATCTGATTCATGTCTCTTCTCTGCCCGAAGAGTAGTAGATATTGGGTGTTTAAAGATATATCTCTCATATACTTATTCTGATAAAAAATGTTCTGGGTGATGAAAAATACAGAGATGTTTAAATGATGGGAAAATACAGTAAACGTTTCAGCTATTTCTTCATTTAACTTATGCATTAAATCATCTAATACAATGATTTTATGACCATCCATATTATTCAACGATTTGATGTCGTAGATTCCTTCATGAAACTGAATTACATCTTTATATTCTGCAAATTTTTCCTGATAAACACTGTAACACCATATTATTTTTACTGGTTCTTGTTCAAAAATTTCCATCTCTCTTAATATGTTTAATAACAGAAAGGTTTTCCCGCATCCTGTGGGGCCTGATACAAGACAAGTAGCAGGACTACGGAACATAAATTTACACACGTCCATACTCTTCAAATGTTCGATGTTTAATGTAAAGTCTTTATGAATATAATATAATATATATATATATATATATAATATATAACATACTTATTCTATATATTTTATATATATAATTATATATAATATATATATATATATATATATATATATATATATATATATATATATATATATATTCCAAAGTTTAATGAAGTTATTTTTCCACCAGAATGTGTGTTTCGGATAGGACTTGAAACAGTAAAACCCTACAGTAAGACAATAAAGCAGTAAAGACATAGCGCATAGCCAGGGTGAAGGGAGGGGCCCTCTGGGGCTATTTGCGCTACTGCCTTATTGAGTTATAGCTTTAAGGTAGAAAAAATATGTTTTTATTACAAAAATTTAACAGTGAACAAGGGTTTTGTATAAATAATAAAAAAAAAAATTAAGAAAGTTTAAGTATAAAATAAAATAACTGTTTCATAGTACAGAAAACGGATTACTTGAAAAGAAAATACAAAGTAATGTAAACATTTTTATTAAAAAAAAGTGTATATTAACGTTACAACTACGAAATATATTTAGCGTTCGCGCAGTAATATTGCGCCTGCGGGCGCTCGCGTCGTTTCCGGGCCGGGGGCGCGCCTGCGGGCGCGGGGCAACCTCGCGTTCGGTCATGCCAACCCTGCGATCGTTTAGAGAGTTGAAACCGTGATTCAGCATAATGCATCTTCCTCACCGCTTTTTCTTCTTTTTTCAGTAGAAACCCCTGAAGAGGGGTTCTCAGACTCATTTGAGAGTTTTGGGAACCTCAAAAATGAGATCTATGTTATTAAAAACATATATAAGTACACTAATATCAAGATGTTAAGTACATTTTTACTAATTCGGCACCGCACCGGCTCCACACCGGTGTCGGTACCTACACATACAATCAAGCATTTGAATCCGCCAATGCGAGACCTTCTTCTTTTCCTTCTTCTTCTTTTCCTCCATTCATCTTTCTTTCTCTTCTCTAAGCTTTTTCTTTCTTTTTTCAGGGGGAACCCCCCTTCGAGAGGGGGTCCTCAAACTCATTTTGGGTTTCCTGAACCAAAAAAATGAATTCTACACCGTTGAAAACATAGATGTAGACACCTCATTTGTTCTAATATGTAGCTGGAGCCAGAATTCCATTCTGGCACCGCAACCACCAGCTCCGGCTCCGGCTCCGGCCCCATATGGTTCGCCAAATAATTTAACATAGCCATTCTATTTCATTTATTCTCTTCTATACACTCACCAAATTTCAGCTTTCTAAGTCCATTTTTAAAATTTAAGGGGGGCGGGGGCCCCACCCCCCTTTGACGTAGCGACTTGAAACATTGGATACAACAATGTTGCAACATATAAGGAAGACATACCAAGTTTGAAGAAGATACGATGACTCTAACACCTCTTTTGCTAAGATATGTCATTTTGTGTCATTTCTTGACCCATAAATGACCCCCGGCTGGGGCCATGGGGACTCTGGCGTTCGGGAAAGTAACTACGGGAATCTTATTTTTGAGACATTCTACCCCTGTTTGACACCCGTCATGATAGGTTTTTGACGAAGGGTACGCCATCTACGAAAAACGCATGTTGGTGCGTTCTAAAAACGCAACGGCTGAAACGCCACGCTCGGCAATAGCGGCAATCGACTCGGCATACCTCAAAACATACTAGACAACACCGAGCTCGGCTTCATAGCTCAAGAAACAAAAATGTTAGCACAGGTGCATTAGAAAAGGGGGGTAGGGTAATATCTAATACTAACTCTTGTTAGGAATGAATCGATTCCGTCGTAAACCACAGGAATCGATTCAACAGTGTCGATTATGTACTAATCGATACAAATATCGGATGTATTCCGTCACATACGATATATCGTACTAGAAGGGTTAGAAAGGGGGGTGGGGGATACTAACTCGTAGAAGGAACCAACCTAGCACATTCTAATATACACCAATCGAATCCTCATACCTTATAACCTAGGAGTAGACACTAATACCGGGTGTATTCTATGACGTAGGACATGTCATGCTAGAAAAGGCTAGAAAAGGGGGGTAGGGTAATAACTCATAGAAGGAAGCATCCTAGCACCTTCTAATATACACCAATCGATTCCCCGTACCCAATAACCTAGGGGTAGACACTAAGACCGGTGTATTCTACAATATAGGTCCGCACGTGCTAGAAGCTAGAATATAGAATATATAGAATATAGAATATAGAATATAGAATATATAGAATTATAGAATATAGAACCATGTGACTTTTCTCGGGCCGGCGGCACCCTTTGAAAGTTCTTGTTTTGCGTCTTGTTTATCTTTTTGCGGTTTTGGTGGTAGGATAAGAGAGGTTTCGTAATGTGGTGTATACTTCTATAATACATATAAATATAGCTTCAAAATATTGTATTAAAACATGTTTTTCAAACAGTAAATGAAATATTTGGTAATATAAAATCAAATTTGAAATCTCAATTAAACAAACCGTCAATTATAAAACACATAAAAGAAATTTTAATATCGATTTTTCTGCCTTTTGAAAATGCCATTTCAAGTTCCCTTATCACAAAATTTTATAGATGTTTGGTTCGGTGAACCACATATTTAAAAAATATTGTTCTGTAAGGCAGTTAAAGAATTCCAGCTAATTTCCTTTTCGTACGAATTTATATTTCCATTTAATATATACTATATAATATATATATATATATATATAATATATATATATATAAATAATATATATATATATAATATATAATATACTAATATATATATATATAATATAATATATATATATATATATCATATATAATAATATATAATATATATATTTTAACAATCCACATGCGCCGGTTAATACCCAGTGGGGCCAGCACTCTTCTGAATCTTCCTCTATCTTCCAAAAACTCCATCTTCCCTCCCGCTCCTGACATAAGACGGCAATCCAGTCTTCTCATGAGTTCCTCCACCTGAAGCTTTCCCATCTCTTCTAGGTCTTTTCCTCTTGGTCTCGTTTTCCTCTCCGGCTACACTCCCCATCTCTTTCTTGGCTACTCTACACCTCTTGCATCCTCTCCATGTGTCCCCACCACCTCAATCTAGCTGCTCCATCTTATTCCATATACCTCAATCCAACCTCCTCTCTTAATTCTTCCGTTCTCTGTCTGTTCTTCTAGTCTTTTCCCATTATCGCCGCTCAAGAACGTACATACTCCGCCGGATTGTTATTCTACTATCTCTCTTGTGGTCGTAACTCCATGTCTCTGGCTCCATAATGGCAAAATCGGTGTAACAACCTTCAGATCACCCTTTTGACCTCCACACTCATTTGTCTATCTTTCAGTATGGGATACACTGCTCTTCTGCTCAACCATATTGAGAATATCTCTAATATTGTGGATCTCTTTGTGCATTTATATATATATTATATATATATATATATATATATATATATAATATATATATATATATATTTATATAATATAATATATATTTATATATAATATATATATATATATATATATATATATATATATATATATATATATATATATTATAATATATTTTTTAAAATTTTTTTTATAAAATTTTATATATTTTTCATTTTTTTTTTTAGACTACAATATAAAAATATCAGTATTATGAAATCATTGATGAGGCTTAAAAAATTCATCATATCACTCCGCGGGTTGGTCACGTGCCTTCCCAAAAGTCAGTAGAAGAAATTTTTTAGTAATCTTTCAGTAATAAACTGGTGAACACGTATACTGTTGTCAATATTTAAGTATTCGGGTTCATTAAAGTTGAGATTGATTCTCATTAACTTAATAAAATTGTACGCAGTATTAAGTACAATAAAATTAATATAGACAAACAATAAGTGTCTTAAAGTTTATATCACGGCTTATTACAATAATATTTCATATCAATTGCCTCAGTAACATGGCCTCAGTAAAACTGTTTAGAGTTTAAGTTACTCTGTGAAAATTAGTTACTTTAAAAGGATTAAAATGTCCTTGTATATGAAAAGGAAACCTTTTCAAACCCTTTTGGATTTTCCTGCCTTTCATTTTAATGATAATCGCATTCATTATTAATTGCAAATTACTAAATTATATAAAGCGCTTTTAGGAGGTACCTCAGAAGCGTAAAGTCTCCACTTCTGTCTCAACATCAAGAAGAAAAAACATTTAAGGTAAATAAAACATATATTTTTTCAAGTATATTTAGTGAAAATGAACTAAAAATAGACTGGTGGCGCAAAGAGCCGCTTCTATCAAAAAATGAAAAGTAAAATTTGATATTTTTGAAAAAGGATTTCCATCTATACGGATCGCCATTGAAAGTTCTATATTATCCTTTAACATTTTTTATTTATTCATCAAGTGAATTATTAGTGAAATAAAAAGTTATTTACCTTTAAAAAGTGATTTGAAAATTTTATTAAAGTTAAACTTTTTTCATAACTTAAAAATTTTCAAAGTTAAACAAAAAGCCAGTCTATACGCATGCTGCAAAAAGATTGGCCTCAGAATTAAATGAAAGGAAAATTCCAATTGGAGTTGTTTCTATCAATTATTTTTGTAATAATCGATATTTTATTTAAGATTGATAGAATAATCGATATAAATATCGTTCTTTCATTAATCGATAATAATCGATATTTTATCAATAATTGTAAACACTAAACAGTTTGCTGAGAGCGTTGTGAAAGATTCTTCAAGATTGTTTTTTGTTTTTTAAGTTTAATTATTTAATAATATAGATTAATTGTAGGTAATTATGTTTAATAATAACATAACACTGTGGTGGTGTGTTTTTTCCTAAAAAAAAAAAATGGTTTATTTAATGAAATAGCAAAATAGTGTTTGAAATTAGGCTAACCCCTAGAGCTGAAATTCAGTTTTTGACAAAAGTTTTTTGAAGGCCTAGGGTAGTTGTAGGCCTATATATTTTTTTTATTCATATTGGTGACACAATATCAGGCATTTTTTAAGTAAATAATTTTGAATTTTTGGAACAAAATGGACAATTTTGTCAAATTTAAAAAGTTGAGGTCTAATATAAAGACTCGTATTACTAAAATAGTAAATAAATTAAATGAATTGAAAACTAATGACATATTATTTTTTGCAAATCTCAAATAAATGAAATAAATAATTTGATGTTAAAAATCAAAGAATTAGATGAAAGCATGATTGATGTTTTGATGGAATCTGAGCTTGAAGGCCTAAATATGGACTCTGAAATAGAAAGTCAAAGTGATTATTATTTAGAATTAGAAATTAAATTAAGTGTTTTTAATGAATTTATTTTAAGTAAAGAGACTGCTACAACAGAACCTAATATTTCTGATAGTTTTGTGGAAGCCTTAAATAACATAGATCACACTACTAATGTAAAATTGCCCACAATAAGTTGTTCTATTTTTGATGGTGATGTGAATAAAATTAGTTTTCAAGTTTTTTTAAATCAATTTATGAATATTGTTGGAAATAACCCTAAACTTAATGACTCTGTTAAATTAATGTATTTGTTAAGTTTCTTGAGGGAATATCCCTTAAGTATTGTTTCTCATTTATCTATCATACCAGAACATTATAAAGTAGCATTAGAATTGTTAAAAACTGAATATTTGGATGTAACTACTATAACAAATGACTTGTTTGCCTCATTGATAGCTATTAATATAGAATCCAAATATGATAAAGATTTTTTATCCTTAAAAAATGCATTAAATAAAATCAGGGCTATTATTTACGATCTTAAAGTGCATAAATTGGATTTTACCATCTCAAAGAGTCCAGGCTGTTGCTTGTTGTCACATATAGTAGTAAAAAAGCTACCTAAAGTATTTTTGAAGGACCTGATAAGAAAAGTAGGGCACAATTATCCTGATATTAATGAAATTCTTGATAATTATCAGGATATAGTTAAAACCTTAATTAGTACTAGTTCTTCCTCAGAAAGAACAGTATGTGCCAAACTCAAAAGTAAAAGTACACCTGTCACTCCTCAAAAAGAAAAAACATCACAAAATAATGCTACAAGTAAACAGCATTCTTTGGCAAATTTTCAAACCTCAAGTAAAGTAAAAGAGGTTGAAAAAAAGTGTAAATTATGTTCTGGGCCACATTCTTTAGGACTATGCCCTGTGTACAACAATTTTGAAGGTCGAATTAATAGAATTAAAGAGTTGGGGTTGTGTGAACAGTGTGCTGGTAACCATCCGCAAGCACAGTGTTTTGGTAATAATAATAAAATGAGGTTTCCGTGTAAATGTGGAAGTAGATCACATATACAACCATTGTGTAATGTTAATAAAAATGAGGTGGTAAATACAACGACCAATCATTGCATAACTTTTCATCAAAGTTTAGAGAATGAATATATTCCACCTACCACTTCTTTAAATATGGTTTTCAATGGTAAAGAAAAAACTTTAAGATGTTTGATAGATACAGCTAGTAGTAGGTCTTATATTTCAAGAGAAGCTGCTGAAAAGCTAATACCTAATGTAAATAGTCTTCCTATAATAGAATATGAGGTTCAAACTTTCATTGGCTCTAAAATTAAAAAGTTTCATCAAACATTAATTGGTGTAAGAGTTTTTAAAAGAATAGTTTTTATTCCTTTTCTTATAGATGATGAATTAAATATAAATTATAAAGTAAATGGCATTTCAGATGTTATTAAAAATATGAAACTTAATGGTTTAAATTTTGCTGATAGTAATTTTAATAATTCTAATGTAAATAGTCATATTAAAATAGATGTTTTGCTTGGAATAGAAATAATAGACTTGTTTCCATCCTTTCAGACTGTACCTTTTGCAAGTGGTCATTGTTTACAATATTGGTAATAATAAAATTAAATTCCAAATCAGGTAATATTTTTTAATTTTTTAATTAGAGAACAAATTGTGCGTTTGGTTGAAACCAGAAAAAAAGTAAAAAAGTTAGTAATTTCATAACTCAGTCAAAAGTTGAAACAAATAATACCATAATCCCTAAAAATGATTCTGAAAGTAATAACAGGAGGCTAAATACACAAGTGTATTTCGTGTTAGAACCATCCAAAAGTTATTTCAATCCCATTGAACAGTTTTTGGATTCTGATATTGACAATGGCTTGGAAAATCTGTTTAGCCTAGAATCATTGGGTATCAAACAGAACGAAGACATTCTGAACACTGTAGATAAATGTCAAGTGCAATTATTTAATCAGAATATGATTTTCAAAGACAACCATTATCATGTAAGCCTTCCTTGGTATGAAGATAAAATAGAATTAGTTCCTAATAATTTTAAAATATCTTTAAATATAGCTAATAGAGTGTTTGATAAATTAACTCAAAATAATTTAATAAATAAATATGATAAGGTCTTTGAAGATCAATTGAATGATAAAATAATTGAATAAATAAATATGAAATTTTAATGGACCCTTCAGACTATTTGTAAATATAATTTATTCCTCATCGCCCTATAATAAGGCAATCAGAACAAGTAACCACTAAAATAAGACCAGTTTTTAATTGTTCCCTTAAAAGTAATAAAACTCTTCCATCTTTGAATGAGGCTGCTTACAGTGGTTATGACCTCATGAATTCACTTTTAAAGCTACTACTTGTGTTCAGAACGAATCGTACTGTCGTCATAAGTGATGTAAAACAAGCGTTTCTGATGATAAGGTTAAAAGATGAAGTGGACATGAATAGGTTCACTTTCTTGTGGTTTAATAACGGGCAGTTAGAAGCTTATAGGTACCTCACTTTAATATTTGGGTTTACATCTTCCCCATTTATCTTGCATTATATTATGAAATATCATGCTTCTAAGTATCCACATGATAGATGTACTGAAATATTATCCTCAGGCTTCTATGTGGATAATTTAATATTTACAAGCATGCAAGAAGAAAGTGAGATAGTAGGTATTTATCATCAATGTAAGAAACGAATGGAGGAAGGGGGTTTTATCTTGAGATCTTGGAATAGCAACTCGGATGCTTTGCGTGTTAAGTTCAAGGAAGAAAACTCCTTTGTAGAACATTCAAGTTGTTGTGAAAAGATCTTGGGATATAGTTTCAATGTGGTGACTGATTGTATGCATATCAATAAAGTAGAATATCTGGAGAGTATTTCAACCAAGCGTCAATTGTTGTCTGAGATTTCCAAGCTTTTCGATCCTCTTAACTTTGCTCTTCCTATTTTGGTTAGGGGTAAATTGTTGATGAGACAAGTGTGGCAGCAAAAGTTGGCTTGGGATCAGAAAGTGCCTAATGAAACACTGAAGGAATGGTATAAATTACGAAGTAATTGTGAACATCTGGATACGATTGCAATACCTAGGAGGGCTCTTTCTGAAGGGAATAAGTATGGCTTACATCTTTTTTGTGACAGTTCTGATAGTGTTTATGGATTTGTATGTTATGGAGTGGATGATGATAACAAAAGCTCCTTTATATTTGCTAAAGCCAAGGTAGCTCCTGCCAATAGGCCTAGGGAGTTAAGTATCCCTTCCCTGGAGCTGATGGGGGTTATTTTGGCCTTGAAATGCTTACCCAATATTTTGGAAGCATACAGTAATATATATTTTGAATTCATTAATATTGCTGTGGATTCACAAGTAGTTTTGAGCTGGTTATTAACCAGACAAACCAAAGTAAAATCTAAGTTTTTAAAAAATAGAATAAATGAAATGGATGGGTTAATTACTTCCATCTGTAACAAGTATAAATTAAATGTGCATTATAAGTATGTAAATACAGCAGAAAATCCTGGTGATTTTTTAACTAGGGGTTTAACTTTTAAAAAGTTTAAAGAAATATTTGCTCTGTGGTATCATGGTCCTGTTTGGTTAACTAATGATTTAGACAATTGGCCCAAGTATCCTATGTTGAGTGTGCCACAAGAGTCTTTACCTCTATTAATGGTAAATGTAAATATATTAGAAAATACAAGTATTAGTATTTTAGATCTAAGTAAATATTCATGCTATCGAAAAGTCTTAAGAATCACTGCCTGGATTTTTAAATGGCTTAGTAAAATTAAAATAAATGTTGATTACCAGCAAAAATCAGTAAGGTATTGGCTTAAAATAAATCAAATTCAATCCTTTGCTAATGAAATTAAATTTTTGAAAGATTATAAACAAAAAGTAAAAGTAGCTTCCTTGAAAGACTCAGAAATTCCTCCCTTGGTTTTAAACTTAAATCTTTTCCTTGATGAAAAAGGCTATTTAAGAAGCAAGGGCAGAATTAATAAGGCTCTTCTTATCAGCTATGAACAAGCTAATCCTATATTAATGGGAAGAAATCATGGCTTTACATTGCTATTTATTAAATATGCTCATGAGCAAGTAAAGCATCTTGGCATTGGTACTACTCTTAATTACATCAGAAATCAAGGTGTGTGGATACCTAAGGGTAGAGCTGCTGTAAGATCTGTATTATTGGAATGCATTACATGCAAGAAGTACAATGCTCTTTCTTACAGGTACCCACGTTTCACTGACATACCTAGAACACACATGAATCTTATAAAACCTTACCAACACACAGGTATTGATTTCACCTCTCATTTATATGTCAAAAAACACCTCAAAGTTAGAGAAAATGTACATCTTAATTTTCACTTGCTTAAACATCAGAGCTGTACACTTAGAACTAGTACCCTCTATGAACACCTCTGACTTTCTGTTAGCCTTCAAAAGGTTCTGTAATAAATTTAGTATACCATCATACATATATAGTGACAATGCATTATATTTCAATAAAGGGTGCAAAATAATAGAAGAGTCCTTTAATACTGATGCTTTCAAGGAGGAGTTTGATAAAAATCAGATCAAACATGTAAAAATTAACCTCTTCTCTCCATGGCAAGGCAGCCATTGGGAGAGGTTAATAAAAGTAATGAAACAGTGTCTGTACAAAGCTGTGGGAAAAAGTAAAGTGACTTATTTTGAGCTTCTTACCACTCTGTCTGACATAGAAAATGCCATCAATTCCAGACCCCTAACCTATAGATCTGGTACCTCTGAGTTGGAGGCAATAACGCCCAATTGTTTTTTGAAAGTAATGTTTAACAGTAATTTAATATTTAAAAGTAATTTTGATACAGTAGAATATCAGATGGGCAGTGCACCCAACAAGGAGGTACTGGATTCTACCCTCATAAAGCAAAATGAACTATATGAAGAGTTCAGGCGTTTGTGGCATGAGGAGTATCTCCTAAGTCTCCGGGAGCGGTCTAGACACTTGTTTCAGGGTATTTGGGAAAATAAAGTAAAGGTGGGAGATGTGGTTCTTATAAAAGACAGCAATAAACCACGTCCATTTTGGAAATTGGGCAGAGTGATGGATGTGATAGTAGGTCACGATAATAACATCAGATCAGTAAAATTAAAAACCGGTTCTGGTGAAATAGGGTTGCATTCCATCAGTAACCTTTACCCCCTCGAATTAAATACAGGAGGTGGTAGTTCATCAAATGTAACACCTGTACCTACAACACCTGTACAGGATGACAACAGCAACAGACCTGGTACTATAGTATAACAATAATAATAATAATAATAATAATAATAATAATAATAATAATAATAATAATAATAATAATAATAATAATAATAATAATAATAATAATAATAATAATAAAAGATAGCTAATGACAATACAATAGACCTCAAGAAAAGCTTGCTCTTCACGTCCAGTTTTGCCAATTTGTCAAATCTATAATAAATTGCATAAATAAAGTAGTAAAATTAGGTTTAAGGTAATATTAAGTTTGGTTTAGGGTAATTTTAAGGTAGATTAAAGTTTTTAA
>JABUQX010002311.1:42500-48809 GCA_015478945.1 Trachelipus rathkii | reverse complement strand
ATTTATATTAATAATTAACTCTATAAACTCAAAATGTATTTTTTATTAATTTAGTCCGCAGTACTAAAGAAATAAAAGTTATAGAAAAACAAATAATAAATTACTGCTCTATTTACCATTATCTTAAATTAATACCAAATGGTGTAGTTATTTGTTATTTGCTTTCTTTTGTGTAGAGTGTAAATTAATAAAAAATACATTTCGAGTTTATGGAGTTAATTATTAAAATAGTACAGCTTCCAAGACTAATGTAAACATTTAACAAGGCCTACAAGAAGTGCAATAGTTGTGAGTGCTCTAATTTATTTTGTCTTTATTAAAAGTGATTTAAAACTATGTAGATGAAATATACTTATTATTAATTACGTAATAATTAGGATTAATTAGTAATTTGAAAAGAAAATTGTGCCTAAAAAAATTAAAAAAAGAATTAAAAATTAAAAAAAGAAACCAAAAAAATCACGTAAAAAATCAGTTGATATAAATCATTTGATTTAATTCTTGTCAACCCTGTAATTATGTATCACTTTCCCCTCTGGTCCCACCTTTTTTGAATAACAACACGGTTTCTAGAAGAGTCATTGTTCACAGAGTGAGATAATAATATTTAGTCTTTTTTTTTATAGTGGTCTTTAGTGATGAAGAACATCTTAGAAGTAAGTGTTCTGTGTTCTCTCAGGTTCAATAAAGAATCTTTGTACAGGTTGATAAGTGTGTCATTTAGTTTATTTAAATATTTATTTCTGTTCCTGGAGATTAGAGTGGTGATTGAACCCAAGTATTGTCTGTGTTTAATATAGTATATTTGTTTTGACTTTCGATGTGTCAGAGGAAACGAGTTTGTAAGGTGGTTTGATTTACATTTCTTGAAGTAGGTCTGGATGATGTGAGTTCGAATGTATTTAAAATGTAAAGAAGGACTGCTTCTGCTTATGGGAAGATTGCATTTGTAAATGTAGCTTTTGTTGTTAGCAGTAGTTTAAAGGGTGCTTTCAGTCTGTGCCTAATGTGTTTTTGGAAAACGTGATGATTGAATAACGTTTTCTTCTGAGAGAGTATTGCGTATCAAACATGCTAAGATTGGGAATAATTTTGTTTCTACATTGAAAAGTTGTGCTTTGGTGTGGTTATGGCACATCCTTTTTTATATATAATTTTTTTATGTTGTTTCTTGATGCAGATGGGTCGCAGGCAGTTACCATTCGGTGGTGGAAAAATTCCCATTTGGATTTAAATGGAGAGTGATAATAAGGTAATGTTGTTACTGATTACAATTAGAGCATGTTTAAAAAAGAGAATCTATTTAATTGTTACGAAGTGGTTTGTGGGCTTCAATAAGCTTATGTGTATATTTAGTTAAGATATTCCCATTGTTACATATATATATATATATATATATATATATATATATATATATATATATATATATATATATATGTGTATATGTTTGTTATTTTTATTTTTATTCATATATATAGAGAGAGAGAGAAAGATATATATATATATATATATATATTATTACATTATTATTATTATTATTATTATTACATTATTATTATTATTATTATTATTATTATTATTATTATTATTATTATTATTATTATTATTATTATTATTATTATTATTATTATTATTATTATTATTATTATTATTATTAGTGGATTATTTCTCCTACTAAGTGTGACTGAAGAAATCGCCGTCTTAAAACGGATACGCTCTAAGAGGTGACGATCAAAGCTATTTATTAAAAATTATTTTGATATTGTGGTATAAATTAGTGTTCAATAAATAAATACCTCAAATGTTTAAGTTTAACTTGTTAAGACATACGAAGGTTCTCGTGCTTAAAAGAAATTTCAACCATTCGTTACCAGAGCATGGTTCACAAACTCAGAATAAAGAAATAATTTTTAATCACAATTATTTGGAATTTTTTGATTCTTTTTATCTTAAATCGAATCATCGGGAACATTTACGTAATATCAATTCTTTAAATTCTGAAGATCTCTTTCTTTCTTCCTCTATGTTCTACCTTTTAGGACTTATGATTATTCTTTATTCTTTATTCCTTCAAATTTCTATTTGACACAATCTTATTCAAAAACAAAGAATCGACTTTTGAAATCATGCAATTCAGATCTTACTTATTTTCAATATTCTCTGTCTTGAACGCTTTTAGAAATGACAATTTTGTCACTATGCAAACATTTATGAAATTATTATTATTATTTATTATTATTTGTTATTACTATTTGTTATTATTATTTGTTATTACAACAGCTTTTATGGTAATCCTGAAACATTGAATAAAATAGGCTACTTATAATTTTTTTTGGAAATGGTCGTACGCAATGGTTTTGAATCAGTTTCTCTCTCACTATTACTGACTCTTTTTCTAGTTTTTTTTTGTCTAATGAATCGCCTGCTAATTTCGTTATACTATCGCTAATACAACTGACACTTTTCCTCTGAATTAATAAGTCGCATTACAACTCCTTTGAGGGAATTTCGTGGGATTCACTTTGCTTATCTATTTTCTCCAATTCCACTGACGGAGTTTGTTTGTTCGGAATGATTTTCATAAATAATTTATCGTGACTCCTATGTAAGTGTTAAATGAATAGTTTTAGACAAAATGCTTATTATTATTATTATTATTATTATTATTATTATTATTATTATTATTATTATTATTATTATTATTATTATTATTACTATTATAGTTTTTGTTGTTGGTGTTGTTGTTTTATATCTTTTTTATATTAGGGGCTTCATAGCATACCTTACAGGTATGCTATGAAGCCTTTATATTAAAGGCTTCATAGCATACCTGTAAGGTCGGACCTTGAAGTTTAAATACTCATCCGCTTTGGACAGCAAATGCATCCACATGGAAAATGCTAAAGTATCCTAGTTTGAATTGTTTCTTATCAAAAATTGTTTAATATAATAAAATACCGAAAAGTTTGAGTTTAGCGTGTTGCTTTTTCGATTTTTTCCTGTTTTTTTATTATATGAAACAAATGTGGGAAGAATATCTCTCTTAACTCGTTGTTGTTGCTTATTAAATTGCGGTATTACTAAGACCTCGTTGCTCACTATTTTCTCTTATTGTTTATACACAGAAGAAATATAATAACCTTAGAATCTTATCTAGGAGGCACTTACAAATATTAACATTCCTTTAATTTCGAAGCTCCTAACTTCGATGTTCTTTGGATTGAAATATGCTCCCGTACTACAACTTTCCTGCTTTTACGCTATTATTCTCCCAATGGATCAGGTTTCCCAGTCTTTTTTCGATACCTTACTATTTCTTACGAGACTGTTCCATCTTCGTATGTTGAAGACCTCTATTTAAGGGATTTCAATGCACACTTACACCTGGTGATTGGCACCTTTCATACTGATCGATGTTGGAAAACACAAAATAATTCTGGATTTTCTTAATGATTTGAATCAGTTAACTCAGATACCTACACACATTCAGGACCGTTCTAACTAAATTGTGATCACTCTTGTTCTATGCCTTGCAACTAGCCTTTTTTGCTATGAACTTCCCATTTCTCATTGGTAATTTTAACCACAATACTGCAATTTTCCATTTCAATTCTTCTATGGCATCACATGTCCCAAACTTATCATCAGTCATTTTAATCGACTAAGTAAGCAGCTTTGCGTAGCTTCTACACTAGCCATTCTTGGAATGACTCCTGTTTTCATTTTGAGGACTGTACGGTGTTTGCCAAAAAGATGAGGACGTTATTCAAAAATACAATGATTCATTTCTTATTTGAATAATTTTTTTCTTTCCAAAATCCATGGTTTATAGTACTTGTGTAATCCAGACTAGGGAAAGCACGTGCAGGGAATGGAAAAACTATCGTTCATATATTACACTTACTAATTTTCATTCATTTATGAATCGTTCTAGGAATATAATTCGACTGACCAAGCTCACTTTCAAACGAAAGTATACTTATACTTCTTTAGTTATCCTATTGAAAAAATTCTGACCTTTTCCTATAAACCTCTCTAACTACTTCTCTTAATCTACTTTCCTCCTCTTACTCTTAAATGCATCTCTAGTTAAGACCCCCAGATGAAAAGGCTAATTTCGTCGACCTCCTGTTTTCATATAGCATTATTTTGGTGAAGAAGCCCGCATCTGAAGACTTCTTCTATTTAAATTTTCTTCTATCCAGACTTCCGTATTATGTGGTATTCTCTTTCATCTGTTTCTTCATAAAATTTTAATCTTTCATATCTTTACATCTATTACATCTTTTACATCTTGAGTCTCGGTTCACTTGAAACATTTACTTGTGTGAATTAAAGTTCTTTGCATTTTATACTCATTTGTAGAATAGGAATTTGACCATGTGCAGTGGTAATAGATTTGAAAAACACTATTTTTGATTTTTGATAGTGCTTGATCTGAGAATAATTTCTTAGATCTCCAATATTGTGTTTTATATTTCGCCCAAAGACTTTGTCTTTGGGTCCGGTGCTCTTTTTATAAACATTTTAGATAATAAATAATTTGTTACTGAAAGAAGATTCAAACGTCAATAATAATTCAAGCGTCAAGTCAGAAAAAGTAAATTTGAAAATCTATCAACAATTCAACTTTCAAAACTTAAAAAAATGTTTCTACATTTCTTTTATAGGTATTGGTGGCACCATTATGCCAAATAAAATTCAGTGCTTTGAAGTTTGTCGAATCATAGCATTTGATTAAAAAAAAAATCTTATAAATTTTTTGGGTTGAAGTTTTATGACTAAAAAAAAAATTGTAATAACGTATTTACAATGTTACATGTGATATATTTCAATAATCAACAAAGTATATTGATTAAGTCTTCAAAAATCGTGTTTCTTCTACATAATCAATTTAATAAGAAAAAGTATTATAAATGTATAGCAAATTTAAGAAGGCATCGACATCTAAGGCAATGCTTTTCTTATAAGGAATTCCTGTCTATCAGTTTGTCTAAATTATATATATATATATATATATATATATATATATAGAGAGAGAGAGAGAGAGAGAGAGAGGAGAGGAGAGAGAGAGAGAGAGAGAGAGAGAGAGAGAGAGAGAGAGAGAGAGAGAGATAAGATGGATAGTGGAGGATGGACGGAGGGAGAAAGAGTGTGAGATAGTGAAATAGTATGGAGTGGAGGGAGAGTGGAAATGGAGCGGAGAGTGGATAATGGACAGTGGAGATGGAGGAGAGAGAGAGGAGGACAGAATGGAATGATAATCAATGGAAGGAAATGGATTCTTCCTTTATTATTTCTAGTCTCTTCGGACCAACTGTCTCAGACTAGGGGTAAATATATATGGTAAATTTATTTCACATCCAACTTTGCATTATTCATAATTTTGATTTGCACTTATTATTATTATTATTATTATTATTATTATTATTATTATTATTATTATTATTATTATTATTATTATTATTATTATTATTATTATTATTATTATTATTATTATTACATATATTATTATTACATATTATTACATATATATTATTATTATTAATACTATAAATCTTGCGTGTAGTTGTAGTAAATCTAAGTTTTATCGATTGTTTCAAAACCAGAATTTTTTTTTTTCTCTGAACACTGAAAATCAAATCACAGTTTCTGTTCTTTAGTTATAAATTAAACGTAGCACTCATCTAGTAGTTAACTTAATACCCGAAATATGAAAAGAAAAGGGAAATGATTTACGACTGACTAGGTTTCAAGACATTACCGATAATGTATATAAAATCTTGAAAATAGCTATGCAACCTAGGGTGAGAGAGTTGTACAGCAAAACAGCGAAGGGTATTATTGTAGAAAGACGAATTTCACATGCTCGGTATGTAATTCTGATGAACATTATCCACTGTAGTGACGTTACTGTTAGCATAAAGATATGATGAAACTATTAGATATACAATCACTGGAGATAGTATAAGAATTCGAATTAATGAACAGGAAATTTTTTTAGACATAACTATTAATCCAAGAAGGAACGAGTATGTGAATCCATCTCATAAACGTGATTCATAATATATTGGCAATAAAGAAAATCACCTCTATAGAGAAAGCAAGCAAGCGTTGATCTGAATGAGGCTAATAATCTCATACCGTTTAAAAGAGCAAGAGTGTCAAACAATTGGATCCAGCAAAAATAGTCCACAGTCTCAAAAGCTCCTATTTTTCAAGGAAATGTTCAAAATCGGAATTTATTTAATCAATTTTAGCTTGACGTAAATTAATCATATAGAAATTATAGATAAACACTAACTGTCG
>JABUQX010002311.1:20000-37500 GCA_015478945.1 Trachelipus rathkii | reverse complement strand
ATTATTTGCTCCCGAGCAGCAACATTTGTTCAGACCGTGAAGAAACTTTAGAAAAAGGAATTACAAACACAAAATTTCATGTATCAAACAAATAAAAAACTATTTCAAAGACAATACGCAACATATATTAATACACCATGCCATTTGATAATCATACTCTGAAATCTCGATTCTTTCATCAAAAAGCAACAGTCGATCAACACGGGATTTGTGTCATTTTCATAAGAAAGATGCGAAGAACGGGGACACCGGCGAATGCGTCGGTACATACCGATCACATCAAAATAACCGGTGCCTCAGCCGTTAGAAGAGGCTCATCCGTCGAAAGATCTGTCGGTCAAACCGAGTGCAGCCACTTCCGTCTGCTCGGTACCCCGTACCGAGCAACCCCTGTCAGGGGTTTCTCGATGAAGGAGAAGACCAAAAAAAAAAAAAAATATATATATATACATATATATATATATATATACATATATATATACATATATATATATACATATATATATATATATGCATATATATATATATATATATATATATATATATATATATATATATATATATATATATATATATATATATTATATATATATATATATATATATATATATATATATATATATATATATATATATATATATATATATATATATATAGAGCAGGCATGGAAGGAATGGAAGGAAAATATATATATAGAATGTATCGTTAATATTATGAAAAAATTCAAAGTCATTTGTCAGATCTCAAGCCTGACATTTTTTCACCTAAAATATGGGCTCATTTATGATACGGGATAACAGTCGATGGTAGCCGGTAACATTTTATTAATATGCACAGCAGACACGACCAATAGTTATGTCAGAAGTTCGGTTAAAGACAGTTTTATTATTGCAGCAGAGACTCTTCCGATTAACATTCGCGGCAGCAGCCGCAAAGCTGCCCAGATGCAGCTGAATAATCAAAGACAAATACCAAGATGTTTCAGCACGCTGGAACAGAACTATGACAGCGCTAAAAGATTGTTTGAACAAAGCCCCTGGTTCAGCGCGACGCTGCTGACGCAACAGAAATGCTGACGATTGGTCGCGGCGATTGACAACATCACTAAACAGCCAACGTGAAGTAACTCCTCCGCTTCAGTTAATGTAAATTCATTTTGTCAGCACAGCAAAGCCAGGCGGAATGTTCACCGTTGTTTCAAGAAATCAAAGAAAAGACTTCAGTTTCATGTGATACCCGTGCGTAGGCTTTCAGAGATTCGCTGGCTCTTCGATGAATCAGATTGAATCAAAGTAAAATTACAGTCGTTGAGGCACGGAAAGAAATACGAAAATTTAGCTCCCGACTTTCAAGATGATTCCGTGGAAGCTGAAGACCAATTTCACGGATTGTTTTAAAGAATAGGCAGACAAACAAACAAGCACAGAAAAGTTAAAGCGAGAGAAAAGAGCCTTTCCCGATCTATTTAATATTTCACATGTGCGCAAAAGGTTGCCAGCCGAATTTCATCAAGAAACAAACATGGTGGTGTTACGCCACTGGCGAAATACCTCACTGCGGAAAATCACCGAATGTTTTATACCCCTGAAAATCAGCAATAAATAAAATACTTTCAGTTCAATGTCAGCCGTCGAAAGCAGTTAATATTTGAACAGGTATAAGGTCTCGAGTCGGAGCAATTACACGCCGTCATTTTGGCCTTAGAGTTCAAATGAAGTTTGCGTTTAATATAATTGTTTGTGTCCACTATTTGGTCATTTAATATGTGAAATAAATCATTTCATTATAGGTGTTGAAATAGTTACTATTTCTTTTGCCTATTACTTTATATGCACTGGTAAATTACGAAATTGATTTTAAGTTTTCGCACTGATTATTGATGCAGCTGAATTAAAATGTAATTGGTTTCAGTATTAACACATCGCATCTGTGAGATATTATGTGTAACATGATTTGTAATTTTTTATGATTTTACTTTTTCAAGAGGGTCTATCACAAATATTGGGATATATATATATATATATATATATATATATATATATATATATATATATATATATGCTATTACATATATATATACATATATATATATATATATATATATATATATATATATATATATATATATATATATATATAGTTGGATATATGGAGGGGAGAGAACGGGGTAATGATATGATACATGTTCTTTTGGACAGATAGCGATGTGCCAAACACAGCACGAACAACTGTTTAATGTAAAGAGTAATATGACAACAATGAATGTACGAAGGAATGGGTTTAGCTGGTAAACATACATATGGGCAACTTTCTCTTCGCAGCATCTACGTATAGCGCCCACCACACAGATATTTCACTCGCTCCCGGTAACGTCCTTTTCCAGAATTAGACGGAAAGCGCCCACCCGCCATCACCGACGCCTGTTGCCGTAGGTGAGCAGTGCACCATGCCTTCGTTGGTTCATGAATGAAAATCGTTCGGCAGTTTCGCACAATGTTGCGGTTTTGCTTTCAGCCCCGTAGTACTCTGTGCCGTTATTTGAAAGAGCTCACGCCTTTGGTCAAGGTCAGCCAGCCAGCAGCGTCTCGCATAGGTCATCAAATATTCCTCGTTTTCGTCACAGACAGAAGCGGCGTCATTTCCAGTTCAGTCACCATTATCAAACCAAAGCCTTTATGCGTAAGTGAGGTAAGACGATGTTTTCCGTACAAGTGGTGCTCACGTTTATAAGTCACTGGCGTCATGTTTGCGTTTCATGGTACCAGAATTTCGTCGTCAGGCCGTCTCACAGCAGGAGCAGGGACATTGGTGAAACTCGTTGCCGACCGTTGTCGACGAAGCTTGTCATTCACGTACCTCGACATAGTTCTCCAAACCGTCTTGACGCAGACACTCTCCTCATTCGCGCAAGCCGAATTTGCCGGAACCGAAAGTTGGTTACCGTTGCGTAATAACATCAATACCAAACGTTTCCGGAAGCGTCAACAAACAGTCGTCATCATCGCCATTAAAGCGAAGGTATTCGCAACTGCAACATACCGGGCAGCCATCTTCGACCGAAGAAGTCGCTCGTCACGCCAAACAGCCATTTTGCCACGGTTCATGAAATTCTGAAGTCAACAAGCCGTATCAACCGCGAAATACGTACCATACAAGATCACCACGGGTGCGTTAATGACGATCATCGACCGTATTGCATTTGAGCCGATAGACACCAGGTCAAGGGCATCCATACATGTAGAAAGCGCCGATGCCGAAATGACCGCAGTAACTGCCGTTACCGTAGATGCGAAAGGCACCATACAGCTCATGCAGCAACAGCTTATTCTTGTCAGTTCCCAGGGAATACATGATTGCACGAAAATGCCGTGATAGCAAAACTGAGCATATATATGGAATCAGCACTGAATTGTTATATATTCGTTAAAGTCTGTTCAACAAAATTATCTTCTGTTGACCAGCGTAAGTTTTCTTGTTTTCTCAAATGACGCATCGAACTGGAAATAATTATTTTCGGTACGAATAGTGACATTCGGCCGAAGAAAGCCCGGCCGGTCATTTTGCCGAATACCCGCACCGGCACCGGCCTTCACCATTCCTGCCATACAGCAGCAGCGTATACATACATATTACAGCGAAGAAGCATATACACAGCGTTGCTGCGCAGGTTGCTACATACATGGCTGAAATCAACCAGCACAACACATTGATCACCGAATAGTGAAAAGCCGAATACCGAATACCGAAAATTCGCTAAAAGTATTCGGCCGAATATCGAATATTCGGCCAAATATCACTTCGCTATTCGGCCGAATAGTTATTTCAAAAGTTCGGTCATCCATTTAGGGAAAAAATAAAGAAAACTTATACACTGGTCAACAAAAGAAAGGTGAAATTTTTGTTGGATGGACTTTTGTAGCAGATATATAGCAATTCGCGGAGCTGCTGATTCCATATATATTCTCGGATTTGCTGTATCACACCTGCTTCGCAATCATGATCCCCGCTTTGCATACATTCCTCAGGAATGACAAAATTATGCGCAATCTACGTAGGCTGTAGACGTTACCTTCCGCATATATCTACAGTAAAGTTTGAAAGTTTACTGCGGTCGATATTCGGTAAGCATGTGGTACTTTAGTACGTCCACATGTATGGATGCCAATGACCTGGATGATGCCCATCATCCATCTGAAATACAGTCGGATGGTCCGTCATTGTACACCCAGGGTGAACTGGAACGATCTTGTAGGAGAGTTGTATTTGCCGAAGTTGTCCTGAGCTGTTGGCTTGAGGTTGCATGAAAAATGACTACTGGACCATGGTACACAAGAGTAATATTTTATCGTAACAGAGAAGCAGAGCTGCGGGGGCTCTTCCAGTCAGATGGTAACCTTGTGTAATGCAGTGAAGTTGCAGGCCTACTCACTCGCTATGGGACTCCCAGCACATGCAGGTGAGTGGCGACTGCTTCTATTGACACTTCCAAGAGCAGTTTAAAGTGTAAGTATTACACAACGGCAAATGCTCTGGTTCCAGTAGGGTACCTCGGTGAGGGAGGAGGGAGGAGTATGGAAAAAAAAAAAAAAAATCTAAGACAGTTTGGAGAGGCTGCAAACATCAGGTACATGGATGGTAATATGCGTGTCGACCCCAAAATGGTAAACATTTTGCTCGGTCAGCGTTGTACTTCACCAAATATCCCTTGCTTCCTGTGCTACACAGCCTGGCGGGCAAAGGATCACAGTACCATAAGAGAATGGCCAATGAGGGAAACCTTGACGCCAGGGTGACAGGAACATCGTACGTGAACCACTTGTACAGAGAGAAAACATCATCTTACCTCCACTACACATAAAACTTGGTTTGATGAAACAATTTGTGAAGGCCCTGGACCATGATGGTGAATGCTTCCGCTATATATGCTCAACGTTTCCTGGTCTGAGTGACGAGAAGAAAAAAGCTGGGATATTTGATGGCCCACAAATACGGACACTCCTCCGTGATGCTGCCTTTGCTACAACAATGACTGTGTTAGAGGCAAGAGCGTGGAATGCTTTTTCAGATGTAGCACAGAATTTTTCTAGGAAATCAGTGGTGCCGAGAACCACTAACATTGTACAGGAACTGCTGAACAGTTTTTAATCCTCATGGATGTAGAATCAGTATAATGTCTTAATGTCTACTTACATTCTCACCTAAGAAAATTTCCGGATAACCTAGGCGATGTTAGTGATGAGCAGGGTGAACGCTTCCATCAAGATCTAAAGTTCATGGAAGGACGTTACCAGGGCAAGTGGGATATCATTATGATGGCCGACTATTGTTGAACTGATGAGGGATATTCCAGACGCTATGCACAGTAGATCGTCTACGAAGAGAAAGTTACTACCATCGTACGTATGTTTACATTAACTAAACCCATTCCTTCTATTACATTCATTGTTGTCCCATATTACTCTTTATTCATAGTTGTATTATATGTTTAACATATATCTATCAAAGACATGTATATATATATATATATATATATATATATATATATATATATATATATATATATATATATATATATATATATATATATATATATATATATATATATATATATCTACAATAAATATATATATATATATATATATATATATATATATATATATATATATATATATCCCAATAATTGTGATAGACCCTCTTGAAAAAGGTAAAAATCATAAAATTTTACAAATCTGTGTTACACACACACTTCACAAATGTGATGTGATATGCAAAAACCGATTACATTTTTGAATTCAGCACATCAATAATCAATTGTGAAACCCCGTCCAAGAAATTTCATGTTTACCAGTAAGTTATATACAAAGTAATAAAACAAAAGTAAATAACTATTTCTACCTATAGCAAACCTTGGCCATTCACATATTAAAATAATTAAATAAAAAATTGAAAATCTTTGTAGTTAAAGATATTAAACTAAACTTCATTTGAATAAGCTCTAAGGTTAAAATGACAACATTAGCTGTTCTCCATTTTCAGGGGATAAACCTATTTCTTGTGGCTTTATAAATATTTCCTCCTGTTCTAAATATTCTTTCACTTCTGACTGATGACGGTGGAGCTTGAAAGGTATTTTATTTATTGCTAGTTTTTTTTCAAATTTATAAAACATTCCAGTGTTTTTCCACCAATTGAAGGGAATATCATTGTCTTCACTGGTCAAAGTAAACTTATATATTTGTTTATTTCTTTGATGCAATTCCGTATGTAGCCTTACTTTTATGTAAAATAATCACATCGTCAGAAGAATGGGACTTTCTTTTTTTCATTTTCTCACTTTCTTTCTGTATGACGATTTTGATGCCACACTTTAAACAATCCATTAAAGAAGTGAAAATGGAACCTTCTAGCTTCACTTTCCCCACTACGGGAATCATCGTCAGCAGAAGAGTCGGGAGCCAAATTTTCATGCATTTCTTTCCATGCCTCAACGACCATAATTTTTACTGATTCATCTGATTCATGTTGAAAAATTAGCTTGAATCGCAGATCTAAGAAAGTAGATACACACAAAGATTTACCACATAGAAACTTAGAAAGTCTTTTTTTCTACTGATTTCTTGAGCTCTCAACGTGTGTAATTATTCCACTGAAGCTTTTGCTTTTAATTGCCCTATTTAAAAAATAGATTTATTGCAAAAATGGAAGGGATCACTTGGGCGACTGTTACTTTACGTTTAATGCTTGTTTTAGTGATGTTGTCAAATGGCTCAAGAAAAAAATGGAATAATTTTGCCACCGAAAATCAGTAACATTTTCCGATTGCATTCAGCAGCGTATATGATAGGGGAACTTTTTGTTCAAACAATCTTTAAGCATATCATAAGTTCTGTTCCAGCGTGTAGAAACGTCTGACTAATTTATGTTGATTGACATTCAGCCGCATCTGCTGTAAAGTTTTAAGTTTGCAGCTGCTGCCGTTGCTGAATGGTGAAAATGAGAGGATATGCTTCTGCAAGTAAATAAAATATCTTTAACAGACTTCTGACATAATATTGAATCGTGAATGCATAGTTGCAACATGTGAATAAAACATGAAATTGATAGTGCCACTCTCAATTATGACTAGCTAAATTATGTTTGTCCCATTATCCCAAGGTATCACTAAATGAATTATATTTTTAGAATAAAAACGTCAAAGGCCCTTATAGGATCTTTTGACAAATGACAAAGATTTTCGCCATATTGGCTACAAATTTGGCTATATTTTATTTTTTTTGGAAAATAAGTTTCTAAAATGTCAATTTTAAACAAAACCCCTTCCTATGTTGACGTAATTTTATTGTTTTATAAAGCCTGACGGCCCCATCAGTTCAAGAAGTCAGACTGACCGAATATTCGGCATTTTGGTCGAATAGGCCGAATACTTACTGAACATTCAAGCAATTATCCCCATATATACATATATATATATATATACATATATACATATATATACATATACATACATACATACATACATATACATACATACAGTGAGAGCATATATATATATATATATATATATATATATATATATATATATATATATATATATATATATATATATATTTTTTTTTTTTTTTTTTTTTTTTTAACATTATTTAAAGTTTCATTTTTCGTTCAAAGGGGTTTGCTCAATTTTTAAGTCTGAGCAAGACGGAGCCAAGAAGAGAGTAACACACACTCAGACGACCGACCAGTGACGAACCTGGGTTTTTGCTTAGTTGGGCGAGTGCTCTAACAGCTGAGCTACCGGACGCCATTTTGGTGCTTGATCCATTCCTTCTTGACTTATACGAGCCGACTCCGCCGAATGTCCATTCTTCTTATCTTCTTATAATAAATAACTAAATCCAAAATGATGTTGGTCCATTTATAATTTAATTAACTTTTGTTACACCAAAAAGAATCAAGTTTAAAATTATGGTGCTCCTCCGTTATATTAAAATAGCATAGTGTATTAATATATATTTATTATTAATCTTTGAAAATAGTTTTTTATTTGTTTAAATTTTATAAAATTTTGTATTTGTAATTCCTTTTTCTAAAACGTTTCTTCACAGTCTGAACAAATGTTCTCTCAGGAACCATCTCCTTTTCCATCACTCAAACTTCTAATCCCTTGTTGCAACCTCTTGTGTTCTTGGTTTTCTTCTCTAATTCCTTCTAAATCTTCTCTTTTTTTGTTTTATTCCACTCACTTTTTCATCATGACCATTCTCCACTCACGCTCACTCTTCATCTTCTATTTTTTATATATATATATATATATATATATATATATATATATATATATATATATATATATATATATATATATATATATATATATATATATATATATATATATATATATATATATTTTTATATATATATTTTATATATACTTATATATATATATATATATATATATATATATATATATATATATATATATGAGCATATATATATATATATATATATATATATATATATATATATATATATATATATATATATATATATATAGGTAAGCTTAAAATTCTTACCTATCGTATGATTGTTGATTTTACTGTATATCGATTATATATCGATAAATATTATAAAAAACAATTTTTATTTTAATGTGAATAGAAGTTAAATTTAAAAGAAAATAAAAAACACCAAAAAAAATGAGCGAAAAGTAGCTTCACTTGTTTTACAAAAAAAAATTAAAACTATAAATTTATATTTTACTCGAAATTATTAGTATTTGGCAGAAATGGATATAAGTGACACATACGAAATTTGTTCAAGTGACTGGTCCTTTAAGTTTTTTTTTTTGCAATATTTCTAATTAATTGTGACGAATAAGAAAAGTGAAACGCATGCAATATTGAATGTGACATTAATTAAGAAAAAGAAAAGTTCTTTTTCCGTTGTCAAACATGTACACGTGAATTGACCTGTTATGTTTTTACGACTCCGTCAGTTTTGATTTTTTTTTTGTTTTTTTTATATATTTCTAGTATATGATCCTAACAGTCAATTTAAGGGGTGACGACCATGATTCAAAAATATATAGGACCAGTTACATGTTTACGACTCCGTCAGTTTTAAATTTTTTTTTTTTTTTTAACTAAAGGAATACCCAAGGGTAAACCGCAAAGATGGCAGGAGCCGGGTCTCTGGCCTTCCGGGGGAACGACTGGTAGGACTTTCCTCCGGGAGAGGGTCTCCCGAACCCCGTTTTGGTATTTATGTCGCGGGGTTCTCCGTCTCTACGGGTATGGAAAACGTCCCCCTCTGTCCCTGTCGGCTCGAAGTTCTTAATTTTTTTTTATTTATTTTTTTTTTTACTTTTTTTTTTTTTACATTTTTGTAATAAGTTGCTACGCTGATTCCAAATATGTAATTGGTTTTTTTCTGTATGTCGTACTTTTCGGATAATTCATTTATGATTTTTTTTTTTTTTTTACATTTTTGCAATAAGCTTTTTATATAGATAATTTCTTTAAATATGCAATTGGTTTTTCATATATTATTATATATATATATATATATATATATATATATATATATATATATATATATATATATATATATATATATATATATATATATATATATATATATATATATATATATATATATATAGAGAGAGAGAGAGAGAGAGAGAGAGAGAGAGAGAGAGAAAGAATAATAAATTGTGTCATTAATGCTAGTACAATGGATGGAAAGGAGGAGGAGGAGGAGGAGAGAGAGAGGATCTTGAAGAAAGATGGAATGGAATGGATGGACGGAGAGAGAGAGAGAGAGAGGATGGAAATGGAAAACAAATTATATATTTGGAATCAGCCGAAAATTCTAAGGATGGGATTTAACTTTTTTTTTTTTTGAAGTAATTTTTTTTTTTTTAACTAAAGGAATACCTTAGGGTAAACCGCAAAGATGGCAGGAGACGGGTCTCGGCTTCCGGTGGACGACGGGGACTAATCCCCCCTCCGGGATGGTCTCCGGAACCCCCTTTCCCTTGTCTTGGGTGTCGCGGGGTTCCTCCGACTATCCTCCGGGGTATGAAACGCCCCCCCTCTGTCCCCCCCGTCGGCTCGAGCCCCCTGGAATTTGGTGAATATAATTGTTGTTTTTTTTTGGAAAAATTTTTAGGTTTTTTTTTAGGGGGCTCGAGCCGACGGGGACAGAGGGGGGGATGTTTCATACCCCGGAGGGGATGGTCGGAGGAACCCCCGCGACACCCAAAGACCAAAGAGCGGGGGTTCCGGAGACCATCCCCGGAGGGGGGATTAGTCCCCCCTGTCGTCCACCGGGAGGCCGAGAGACCCCGACTCCTGCCATCTTTGCGGTTTACCCTAGGGTATTCCTTTAGTTAAAAAAAAAATTACTTCAAAAAAAAAAAAAAAAAAAGTTAAATCCCATCCTTAGAATTTTCGGCTGATTCCAAATATATAATTTGTTTTACTGTAGGACTTAAGTTACCCCTAGCTACATACTCAGAGCATTAAAAATCTGACTGTCTATATTTATTTATATATATAAATATATATATATATATATATATATATATATATATATATATATATATATATATATATATATATATATATATATATATATATATATATATATATATATATATATATATATAGTATATATATATATATATATATATATATATATATATATAAACTAAAAATTAAATAAAATGAATTGAAAATAAATCAATTTTGCTCAAAAAAAAGTAAGTTCTTTTTTATAGCAAATCGAATTTTAATTTTAATTTTGCTATAAAAATTATTACCAACCTTCCCAATCTAAATTATTTTGAGGGGCGAGGTTTACTCTTAAGGTCCATATATATATATAGTGAGAGTTAGTATATATATATATATATATATATATATATATATATATATATATATATATATATATATATAGTATATATATATATATATATATATATATATATATATATATATATATATATATATAGGTTGAGTCACCGCCTCTCATACGTAACTTTTGAACGGTAGCACCTATAGTAAAACAAATTGCAGATTTGGAATCAGCGGGAAAATTTAAGGTATTTTTTTACTTTTATTTTTATTTTCTGATATTTTTTTTTTATTCTTCGAAATATAACAACGAGCTATAATTTTCTTAAGCAATTGACGATATTTTTTATCATTTAAATTAAGTATAAACAATGCTCAGCCTACGACTGAAAACGAATAAATGTGAAGCAACATATCTTCATTACTATAGTATTTTTATATATTTAGATTTGTTATTTCATTATTATTTGATTTTTTTTTATATTTCAAAAATATTTGTAAAAAAAAAATATTCCAAAGAAAATCGATTATAGACTTTTTAGAAGAGATTAAAATTATGGGAGAAGAATTTATATTTGGAATCAAAGAGGTATATTTTTTTTTCTTTTCTTTGTGAATTAAAGTAATAGCATATTGTAGAGGTAATAATTTTTTTTTTTTTAACTAAAGGAATACCATTGCAAACGTAAAGATGGGGCGAGTTTGGGTCTCGGCTCCTGGAGGGATCTTGACGCAATTTTGTCCCCCTCTGTCCCCCCCCGTCGGCTCGAGCCCCAACCTGAATCAAGCAAAAGAATCTCCTGAATCCTCCTGATTAAACCAAAATTAAACCTGATCCTTCCCATTGATCCTGACCGATCTGAATTTGTCCTGACCTAATACACCATTACATCTTTGTTGAACTGACCCGGACCTCGAGTTATGACCTGACGAGATTCTGTTTATCTGAATTAATAAACTCCGATTTAGAACTTTACCCGACGTTGAGGAATAGCTACTTTTTTAATTTAGAGTAATTCAAACGTTTTATTTTTTTTTTTTTTTTTTTTTTTTTTTAGAATTTCCCCATGTTTTAATTTCTTATTTTTGTTTGTGTAAGAAAATTTAAATTTTTAAAGAGTTCAAGCCCAAGTGGAGCGAATACGCCAGTGAAAAATAAAACTGTGCTGTCTTCCGCGTCTGGGTAACATTTGCGGAAGGAATTATCACATTTGATTTTTTTTATATATATTATTTTTTTCTAATATTTTATTTTTCATGTTTTTAATTCCCTTTTATATTTTTTTAGGCACTTATATATGGGGTGTAATATTTAATCCCGAAATAAACTAAGTAGTCTCAGATCAGCGTTTCAATTATACCCAGACAAAGCTTAAACTGTTTAACCTCAGCCCCGACCGAAAAGGTGGTTGAGGTAATATATATATATATATATATATAAAGAAATACACGCATATAAATATATATATATATATATATATGGAGATCGGGAGAGAGAGAGGAGAGAGAGAGAGAGAGAGGGAGAAAGGACAGGACAAGGAGGAAGGAAATGGAATGGAAATGAAATGGAGCCTGGAATGAAAGGGGTGGAAACAACGGAGAGAGAGAGATATATATATATATATATATTAATATGACATACATATATAGATCTATGATTATAGAGCATACAGCATATTATATTATATATATATATATATATATATATATATATATATATATATATATATATATATATATATATATATATATATATATATATATATATATATATATATATATATATATATATATATATATATATATATATATATATATTGTATAAAATATTGTTTTCTTCTTTTCATAATAATACAAGTTTTAGTGTTTGGGTGAAAATTTATGGAAATATTTTATGGAAATGTATTTAAACAAATTTAGTAGCTTCTTGCAAAAAGAAAACACATGAATTTAGTTCGACAGTTAGTGTTTATCTATAATTTCTATATGATTAATTTACGTCAAGCTAAAATTGATTAAATAAATTCCGATTTTGAACATTTTGAAAATAGGAGCTTTGAGACTGTGGGACTATTTTTGCTGGATCCAATTGTTTGACACTTTGTTTCTTTAAACGGTATGAGATTATTAGCCTATCTGTGATCAACGCTTGCTTGCTTTCTATAGAGGATTTTCTTATTGCCAATATATTATGAATCACGTTTATGAGATGGATTCATATACTGTTCCTTCTTGATTAATAGTTATATTCCAAAAATTTCCTGTTCATTAATCTGCATTCTTATACTCATCTCCAGTGATTGTATATATCTAATAGTTTCATCATATCTTTATGCTAACAGTAACGTCACTACAGTGGATAATGTTCACTGTGAATTACATACCGAGCATGTGAAATTCGTCTTTCTACAATAATACCCTCTTCTGCTGTTTTTCTCTACAACTCTCTCACCCTAGTTGCATAGCTATTTCAAGATTTTATATACATTATCGGTAATGTCTTGAAACCTAGTCAGTCGTAAATCATTTCCCTTTTCTTTTCATATTTCGGGTATTGGGGCGCCTCCTTTCATGACCTCGTCGTGATTATTAGTCGATTTCACAGCGTTCATAAGCACTGATCCGCTTTGACCTTCGTATATCACAGGTTCCGGAGAAAGTTAAAATGTTAAGGAGTATGGAAAGCTTTTTATTGAATTTCTTTGTCAATTCAAGATTTATAATGATAATAATAATAATAATAATAATAATAATAATAATAATAATAATAATAATAATAATAATAATAATAATAATAATAATAATAATAATAATAATAATAATAATAATAATAATAATAATATTAATAATAATAATAATAATAATAATAATAATAATAAAAATTTAAGTGCAAATCAAAATTATGAATAATACAAAGTTGAATGTGAAATAAATTTACCATATATATTTACCCTAGTCTGAGCAAAGTTGGTCAGGAGACTAGAAGCTAACTAAAAGGAAGAATAGAATAAACGGAAGACAGCTACGGGAGGCGGAGCAAAAAAGGATTAGTTGGTTGATGGTTAAATATTTAGTTAATTGGTTGTACAATGGTAATAATAATAATAATAATAATAATAATAATAATAATAATAATAATAATAATAATAATAATAATAATAATAATAATAATAATAATAATAATAATAATAACTACTTACAAATATAGGTTCCCATCTTATTTTGAAATTGACAAGTTTCTCAAGCTCATCTTTAAATTCATCTGATATTGCAATTGTACTTCTCACTGTAAGTTTATCCCAAAAATTTTAAATTGGCTCAGCCAACATTTCAACATCTTTATAAAAAAAAACAACGCCATAGATCAAAAATCACAGTATCGCATCCAAAAATGTGCAATATATATATATATATATATATATTTATAGATATATTTATATATATATAGTATATATCTATATATATATATATATATATATATATATATATATATATATATATATATATATATATATATATATATATATATATATATATATTTTGGGAAGCGGAAGAGAGGAATTTTTATAAGAAAAACATAGCCCTAGATGTCGATGTGCCTCTAAATATAATTCTCTACATTTATAATACTTTTTTTTATTAAATTGATTATGTAGAAGAAACACGATTTTTGAAGACTTAATCAATATACTTTGTTGATTATTGTAAATATATCGCACATGTAACATTGTAAATACGTTATTACAATTTTTTTTTTGAAATTTTCAATGGAAATTATTTTATAAGATTTTTTTTTTTCAAAATAGTATGTTTCTGTCAAACTTAAGCACTGAATTTTTATTTGGCATAAGCGGTGCCACCAATACCTATAAAAGAAATGTAGAAACATTTTTTTAAGTTTTGAAAGTTGAATTGTTGATAGATTTTCAAATTTACTTTTTCTGACTTGACGCTTGAATTATTATTGATGTTTGAATCTTCTTTCAGTAACAAATTATTTATTATCTAAAATGTTTATAAAAAGAGCACCGGACCCAAAGACAAAGTCTTTGGGCGAAATATAAAACACAATATTGGAGATCTGAGAAATTATTCTCAGATCAAGCACTATCAAAAATAGTGTTTTTCAAATCTGTTACCACTGCACATGGTCAAATTCCTATTCTACAAATGAGTATAAAATGCAAAGAACTATAATTCACACAAGTAAATGTTTCAAGTAAACCGAGACTCAAGATGTAAAAGATGTAAAATATGTAAAAGATGTGAAAGGTTAAAATTTTGTAAGAAACAGATGAAAGATTACCACATAATACAGAAGTCTGGATAGAAGAAAATTTAAATAGAAGAAGTCTTCAGATGCGGGTTTCTTCACCAAAATAATGCTATATGAAAACAGGAGGTCGACGAAATTAGCCTTGTCATCTGGGGTCTTAACTAGAGATGCAATTAAGAGTAAGAGGAGGAAAGGTAGATTAAGAGATGTAGTTAGAGAGGTTTATAGGAAAATGTCAGAATTTTTTTCAATAGGATAACTGAGGAAGTATAAGTATACTTTCGTTTGAAAGTGAGCTTGGTCGGTCGAATTATATTCCTAGAACGATTCATAAATGAATGAAAATTAGTAAGTGTAATATATGAACGATAGTTTTCCATTTCCTGTACGTGCTTTCCCTAGTCTGGATAACACAAGAAGTACTATGAACTATGGATTTTGGAAAGAAAAAAATTATTCAAATAAGAAATGAATCATTGTATATTTGAATAACGTCCTCATCTTTTTGGCAAACACCGTAGAGTCCTCAGAATGAAAACAGGAGTCATTCCAAGAATGGCTAGTGTGGAAGCTACTCAAAGCTGCTTATTAGTCGATTAAAATGACTGATGATAAGTTTAGGACATGTGATGCCACAGAAGAGAGAGAATTGATATGGAAAATTGTAGTATTGTGGTTAAAATTGCCAATGAGAAATGGGAAGTTCATAGCAAAAAAGGCTAGTTGCAAGGCATAGTACAAGAGTGATCAAAATTTAGTTAGAATGGTCCTGAATGTGTGTAGGTATCTGAGTTAACTGATTCAAATCATTAAGAAAATACAGAATTATTTTGTGTTTTCCAACATCGATCAGTATGAAAGGTGCCAATCACCAGGTGTAAGTGTGCATTGAAATCCCTTAAATAGAGGTCTTCAACATACGAAGATGGAACAGTCTCGTAAAAAATAGCGAGGTATTCAGAAAAAGACTGGGAAACCTGATCCATTGGGAGAATAATAGCGTAAAAGCAGGAAAGTTGTAGTACGGGAGCATATTTCAATCCAAAGAACATCGAAGTTAGGAGCTTCGAAATTAAAGGAATGTTAATATTTGTAAGTGCCTCCTAGATAAGATTCTAAGGTTATTATATTTCTTCTGTATATAAACAATAAGAGAAAATAGTGAGCGACGAGGTCTTAGTAATACTGCAACAACAACGAGTTAAGAGAGATATTCTTCCCACATTTGTTTCATATAATAAAAAAACAGGAAAAAATCGAAAAAGCAACACGCTAAACTCAAACTTTTCGGTATTTTATTATATTAAACAATTTTTGATAAGAAACAATTCAAACTAGGATACTTTAGCATTTTCCATGTGGATGCATTTGCTGTCCAAAGCGGATGAGTATTTAAACTTCATAGCATACCTTACAGGTATGCTATGAAGCCTTTATATTAAAGGCTTCATAGCATACCTGTAAGGTCGGACCTTGAAGTTTAAATACTCATCCGATATAAAAAAAACAACAACACCAACAACAAAACAATAATAATAATAATAATAATAATAATAATAATAATAATAATAATAATAATAATAATAATAATAATAATAATAATAATAATAAGCATTTTGTCTAAAACTATTCATTTTTACACTTACATGGGAGTCGCGATAAATTATTTATGAAAATCATTCCGAACAAACAAACTCCGTCAGTGGAATTGGAGAAAATAGATAAGCAAAGTGAATCCCACGAATTTCCCTCAAAGGAGTTGTAATGCGACTCATTAATTCAGAGGACAAGTGTCAGTTATATTAGCGATAGTATAACGAAATTGGCGGGCGATTCATTAGACAAAAAAAACCGGAAAAAGAGTCAGTAATAGTGAGAGAGAAACTGATTCAAAACCATTGCGTACGACCATTTCAAAAAAAAAAAAAATTTGTAGCCTATTTTATTCAATGTTTCAGAATTACCATAAAGCTGTTGTAATAACAAATAATAATAACAAATAGTAATAACAAATAATAATAAATAATAATAATAATTTCATAAATGTTTGCATAGTGACAAAATTGTCATTTCTAAAAGCGTTCAAGACAGAGAATATTGAAAATAAGTAAGATCTGAATTGCATGATTTCAAAAGTTGATTCTTTGTTTTTGAATAAGATTGTGTCAAATAGAAATTTGAAGGAGTAAAGAATAAAGAATAATCATAAGTCTTAAAAGGTAGAACATAGAGCCTTTATTCAGGAAGAAAGAGATCTTCAGGAATTAAAGAATTCATCTTACGTAAATGTTCCCGATGATTCGATTTAAGATCAAAAAATCAAAAATTTCCAAATAATTGTGATTAAAAATTATTTCTTTATTCTGAGTTTGTG
>JABUQX010002311.1:12500-15000 GCA_015478945.1 Trachelipus rathkii | reverse complement strand
TTCGTACACAGGTATTCTTGAGTAAGAATTTCCAAAGATATTTCTCCTTTTTCATGAATTGTCAGAGTTTTTCTCCCATGTTTGTTGATCGTCATTTTCATAAGAAATTCTTTGTCTCAATTTGAGTTGGGAGAAAATCTCCATTAGATTTGATGAAGTTTGGTACATTTTAGTTCTGTCAGATGGTGAAAGGTGTTGACTTTCATTCATTTGACTTTCTTCGAGAAAGCGTTTCTTGAATTTTGGTTTTCTTCACTATATAATCGTATGCCTCAAAGGTGACTGTGGCTCCGCGTTGTTCTTTCACTCCTGATGACTGAACGTCTGAATGTCTGGGAAGTTCTCTTGCTCTCAAATCTTCACACATGTTGTCATTTTCTTGATAGCGATTAGAATTCATTAACAGATTTACTTCCTGACCTATAAGCTCTCCTTATCATAATATTGAATCCTTTCCATATGTTTATACTTTTCCTTTTGTTGTTCGTATGAACCACTTCCTGCAACTTCTCTGGCTGGAAAATATATATTTTCGATGCTGTGACCCATGTTCTTCGCTTCCACTGTTGTGCTGATCTTTTTATTGCTGATGTTCATTTTTGAAATAATAGTAATCAGTTTTCACTTTGTTCTCTTTCTGCTGATGTTTTATCACCGCGTATTCGTCTCCGGATTTTGAGATGGCAGGAAGAGACGTTGTCGTTCCAAGTCTTCCTTTTCCTGAAATCAATATACTATATATATATTATATTATATATATATAATATATATATATATAATTATATATTTATATATATATAATTGATATTATATATATATATTATATATATATTTAAAATAGCATTTTCTTACAATGTTTTTTTTTTAACGTAATTGAAACAAACGTTTTTGCTAAATATTTTTAATATTCTAGAATCAGGTCTTCATCAGTTACTCTTTAGCTTTTTGATCTGAGGATCATTTACATTCCTCAAATTTTGATTTGTTTTTGAAAGAGAGAGAGAGAGAGAGAAAGAGAGAGAGAGAGAGAGAGAGAGAGAGAGAGAGAGAGAGAGAAGGAGAGAGAGAGAGAGAGAGAGAGAGAGAGAGAGAGAGAGAGAGAGAATTTCAAAAAGTACATTTCACTATTAAACTTCCTTGAATGATATCGTCCTTGTAGATTTCGTTAGTTCATTTTGCTTTATCTAGTGTGTGGGATCCTGTGCTTCTTATTTTGATTCTCTACACTGTATTATTATGCATAATTATTTCAGTCAGAAGCTTACTTTATATATCCTTTATGACTTTAAAGATATGGCTGGTCACTGTAAGTGTATTGGTATGTTGTAGCTTTGGTATGGATGGATAAGTAATTTGAAAATGGGTGCATGTTCATATTAATTTTGAGAACTTGATAATACATGTGCACGAGTTATCTTTTTTTTATGCATAATATTTTTGGCTGTTACATTATTACTATTCTCATTCAACCCCTATACTGAGAGGCCATAATGCCGGTGGAGAGAAGATTTTTATAACTTTTTTTTTCTTTTTGTAGGACAAAGTTTCTAATCTTTAGGAATACATATTTAATTAATTCGGATTAAACAATCTTGCTAACAAGTCCGCTGGAGCGTTTTATTCTTTATCTGAATAAAGTTTAATAAAGTTGGTAAGATTTGTTAACATAAGCTATAAATTTTTTATTATTTTCTATTTTTAAAAAAATTCAGGAGAGTTTATGCTGCAAAACACCTTTTCTGAAAAATGGATTCCCCAGTGTTGTCTGCTCATCTGATATAAGTGGTTACGATAATTTTGAAAGCTATTAGTGTATTTAATAAAAATATAGGGAGGGGGGCCCAGACCCAAAATCTATCCCTCGTATATCCGTTTGGAAGTTGAAGAACAGAATAAAACGTCTCTAAATGAATGTACAGGATTCGAAAGGAAAGTAAATCTGAAACTTATTTAATGCACCTTCTTTACTGCCATCTTTACATTTGCTCAGCCTAAATAATAATAATAATAATTAAATAAATAATAATAATAATAAATAAATAATAATAATAATTAATAATAATAATATAATAATAATAATAAAATAAATAATAATAATAAAATAATAATAATAATAATAATAATAATAATAATAATAATAATAATAATAATAATAATAATAATAATAATAATAATAATAATAATAATAATAATAATAATAATATAATAATAATAATAATAATAATTAATAATAATATAATAATAATAATTTAATAACTTTTTACAGTTTTTTTCAATCTTCTAAATAGTTCTTTATTTTCAGAAGAATTTTTCAGAACTATTCGAGAATAAAAAGAAGTTAAAACTTAATATTATACCAATATTTTCGCCTGCAACTTCAGGCATGATTATTTAATAACTATTATTTATAATGCAGCCTTACAAAAAATAAATTTCTAAATATAAAAAAATAAATTATTTTACATTAAATTGGAAGTTTAAAAAATAATTTTTGATTGAA
>JABUQX010002311.1:0-7500 GCA_015478945.1 Trachelipus rathkii | reverse complement strand
CGCAGGAGTAATGATCATTCCAAGGGAGAACATAGAAATTCGACCAATTTGCTGCTCCCAAATGCCAAAACAAACTTTTCCTCGTCGTAGCCGCAGGTTCTTTTCCTGCGGAATACTAAGTTTAAAGATAAAGAAAGTTATCGCGCAAGAACGCAGCAGGAGGGATACTTTAATAATATATGGAGAAGAATTTTGAAAGTTAAGAAAATGTGAAGAATGTTGAGTTTAACTCAAAGACGATCAGGGATACTGGTGGGGTCAAGGTCATTCTAGATAGAGAAATCGAATGCAAGTTCACCGGCTCTATTTTGAGAACCAGAAGAAAGTTCATTTGGTGATGGTGAACATTTTATAAATCACTCTAACATAATGTTTCAGAGAAAGGAGAAAAGGGAAGAGAATGTATTACTATTTTCGCAGTTTAGGAGAATTAATTGAATTTAGGATATTCAGTTAGATTAGGATGATAAAATAATTCATTCACTGGTTTGGAAAAATTCGAAAGATTCCAAATTACAAACAGGAAACGACACAACTATCGTTAACGCAGCTTATGCACACAACCACCTTTTCTTTGGCTAATTGAGGATAAGGAGAGAAGTCGTGGCACCCAAGCACAAGAGTTTTCGGTCAAAGACCATGTTGGTGAGATCTAAAAGAAAAGAAGTCGGGTGGTGTTCAACAAAGAGGAAATTAGAAAGACTGCTGAATGTTGCAAGGAAATAATGAAAAAGAAGTTGTGAAACCAGGGACAGCCAGTGGAAAAGTCTTATCTGCTCCAACCTCATCACCAGAGTTACAACTCCTAAGTGATAAATTGGTTGTGATTCCCTTCCAAGCATCTCTGAAGCAGGCGACTGTTTTGCCAATTTAAGTGTTATTTTAAGGATAATTTCGAGTGTGTGCTTGTAACACTGTGGGGTGCATGTGAAAAAAGGGGAGGATGGTGGGAGTCAGAGATAAACACTCCAGTGCCAAATCAGGGGTATGCTGGAAATACTCTCTGAGAAAGTGAAACTCAAACAGAACGAACCAGAGGGCAAAATAGGTGCGGAACACTGAACCACCCAAACTTAACACCCAGTGGACTATGTCCAGTGGGTACTTACATCTTTTCGGAACAGCACTATGGCCTCCTTTGTATGCAATAAGTAGCAAATATTGGTAAGAAATATCGACTAAAATAAATGAGTTTGAAGAATTAAAAATTTGAAAGGAATTATTAAAGATTTGAAAGGAATTGTTAAAGATTTGAATTAAGGAAGTTAAAGAAAATAAGGAAAGGTAGTGTTAAAATGTAAGTTTTTAAAGAAATTGTTAGAAATAAGCTAGGAAATGAATCGTAGAAATATGGTAATGACAAAAATCTTGCAATTTTTAATTTCTAAAAATGGCGTGAGATGGTATCATTATTCATTATATGTATAAAAATATGCCATGAGCTCAGTAGGAGAGACGAGAGGGACCTTATCATCATCATTAATGATACTCAATTGCATCGTCTACAAAAAATATACTCTTGAGGTTATGATTCCGTACTAATTAATAAAAACAAATTCATCTACCTCCTATAAAAGATCTGACGAAAAAAGAGATTGTTTAAAAAACTTTTACCACAAAACAAAATGGAAAATATTTACTGACAAACTTGCACACTTTAAACCTTCGAAAACCAAAACACTTATCGAGACATTCAGTGAGACAGGATGGATGGAGACAAAGTTGAGAACACGATAGGACAGATATTGTGTCCGGAGAAGATACTCCAATGCTCTTTGGATTTATATTTGTATTTTGTAATTTATTTATTTGAAATAAAATACATGAAAAAATAATTTCGATAACTCTACAAAATGTCTGCAAATAGAAGAAAATAACTTTTGAAAGGAAGTCACAATTAAGATTTTAGAGCAAAGTGACGATGTGCTGTATTAATGAAGAAAATATTTCAAGAGAGCATTAAGCTATCAGAAACAAAATAAAAAAAATAGAAAGACAGCTAAAAAAAAAGTAAATAAGAATGTCCGTTTGTTTATCATAAGTGGAGAAGAGAAAAGTGTGAGTTAAGACAGAGTATGGCAGATAAGAAGCTCTCAGAACTATAAGAAAGACGTTAAGAGAGATAAGATGAACTAGAACTGTTCTGAAAGACTACAAGAGAAGAATGGTTTATTAAAATCAGGAGAAATTCGTCCTCTAGAGCAGTGGTCTCCAAAGTGGGGTACGCGTACCCCGGGGGTACCCAAAGTGATACTTGGGGGTACGCCAAAGAAGTAGGCTCACGATCACCTGCGAGTTTTTGATCGAGTATCATGTGAGTGAGGCTCTCTCAATGTTCCCCGTGTCTTTTATTATATATTATATTATATTATTATATGTATATTGTTATATATATTATATCATATTATAGTATATTATATTATATTATAGGCCTATAGGGGGGCAACTTATAATTATTTTCGTCTTAGGGGTACACGGTCAAAAAAGTTTGGAGACCGCTGCTCTAGAGTCTAGAGCAGTGGTTCCCAATCTTTTTTTTAGTGGCGCACCCCCAAGAATAAAAAATAGCATTCCGATGCACCCCTATCCTTCACAATATATATTATATATAATATATTATATATATATATATATGAATATAGTTTAAATAAATATTATATATATATACTATATTTTAAATATTATATATATATATATATATATATAATATATTATATATATATTATATATATATAGATTCCATGCACCCCTATCCTTTCACAATATATATATATAATATATATATTATAATATATATATATATAATATATATATATATATATATAATATATATATATATATATATATTATATATATATATATAGAAATTACTTAAAAATAAAATTTCAGATTCTTCTTCACGCCTGTCGCGCATCCCCTGGTATTTCGAGACGCGCACCCCAGTTTGAAAACCACTGAAAAAGACATACGTGAACAAGAATTTTTTATTTAAATTTACCTTTGACTCGTCGACGCATGTTTTCTCTCAGTTGTGCTGTGATCATTAGAGCCTTCCTTTAATTTCGTGTTTCTTTATCCACTTGTAGATGCTCAGGTATGTACTCTCCTCTCGTCCTGGAAACTGCTTTTAACTGTTTCCTAAAAAAAAATCGAAGTATTAACTAATGAAGCACTTAAGGAAAATATGCATTGACATTTAGTAATCTGTACGCCGTTGCATATAAAAGCGTACCTTGGCGGGGTCAAGCTATTAAGATCGACACGGTCCGCGGCCAGTCGCATATAAACGACCTTGGTCGGGGTAGCGTCACTTTCTGGGCTTAATGGAGCGTCAACCTTTACGGAATTAGCGAAAGGACCCATAAGTAGTTGAAAAGTCAAATCTGGAAGTAATATATATATATATAATATATATATTAATATATATATATATATAATATATACTATATATATATTATATATATTATATATTATATAATAATACTCTATATATATTATATATATATATATATGTGTGTCGTGTGTGTGGTTGTGTGGTGTGTTTGTTGTGTGTGTGGTGCTGTGTGTGTGTGCTGTGTAGTTGTTGGTGTGTGAGCTGTGTGTGATGTGTGTGTGTATGTGTGTGGAGAGAGAGACAGACAACCGCAGAGACAGAGCGTCCTTTGTGTGAGAGAGTGAGAGAGAGAGAGAGAGAGAGAGAGAAGGAGAGAGAGAGAGAGAGAGAGAGAGAGAGAGAGAGAGAGAGAGAGAGAGAGTTGTCAAATAATTTTCGAGGGAACATTTTTTTTTCATAAAGAAATAATTAAGTAGATCTAATATTTATCGGATTTTTATTATTAAATAATAAGTGGAAACGTTTACCTCTATTCTTCTGTTTCATATCATCAAGTTGGTGATGTAAACCATTCAAGATGACCTCGTGTGTCTTCTGCAGTTGCCGAAGATCATATTCCATTTGGCGGGCTTTTGACCAACCTCCGCAAGAGCAATTAATATTTTCACTTTTTGTTCTTCACTTCATCCTTTGAAATTAATTATGAAAATTATTATTTTTTTTTATTATTATTATTATTATTATTATTATTATTATTATTATTATTTTTATTATTATTATTATATTATTATTATTATTCGATTATTATATATTATTATTATTATTATTATTATTTTATTAATATTCATATTTTATTATTATTATTATTATTATTATTATTATTATTATTATTATTATTATTATTATTATTATTATTATTATTATTATTATTATTATTATTATTATTATTATTATTATTATTATTATTATAGAATCCCTTCACGATTTTAATCCTTACTGAGTAAATTGGAAATTAAACGAACAATTTTGAATTGATGAATATATTCTTCAACATATGATTAGAGAGATAAGTAACTGAATAACAGAAAAAATAAATAGTAATTCTATTGAAATACTCAAAATACGCTATTGGTTGGTATCCTTATATATTTAATATATATATATGATATATATATATATATATATATCATATATATATATATATATATATATTATATAATATATAGATATATATAGTATATATAATATATACACCTCTGATTGTTCTCTTGATTTGTCCTTTGTGTCTGTATCTATGGAACTTCTGACGGTGGTGTTGCTTTTGCTCTTCGAATCTTTATATCCTCCTGAAGGCAATTTTGTGACTGTGGCATTCTTCTGGGATTGCTGCGTCTTGAGGGAAGGTATCTGAGGAGGAGAATGCTCGTCCCATCCAGTATTGGCACCCACATGAGTGCCATACGTGTCAACAATAGTTATCGGAGATCGTACCAAGGCCCCTCCTTTATCGGCGCTCATTTTCAATGACAATGTTTTGTAAAATTATATTCAATAAAACTTCAATACTAAGTCTCTATTTCATACTTGATAAAATAAAAATAAATCTGTTAAAATAGTATTTGATACAATTATAATTTAATATCAATATTCAATATAGAATTATTTTTGCATTTTAAAATCATTTAATAAAGACCCGAAAACGACTTGGAGTTTAATCAACAAATTAATCAACAAAAAGAAAATAAACACACAGTCACAATACCATAATGAAACTCTCAGAAAAGAAGTTCAATTTAAACAACTCAGCAAGACGCTGATGGACTTAAACGAGTACTTTTATTAAAACTATCGGTAAGAAAATCTTGAGATGACAAAAGACCCCTAGTCAAACATCATTTGAAACTTTTCTATAGATCTACGAGGTAAAGAAGATAATAACCAGATTAAAGAACAAAAAATGTGATGTACATTCTGTCCCCAGACCACATCCTCAAAAAACTCACTGCTGACATTAATAGCTATCCTTTAAAACAACTTGTTCAGCGAATCATTTTTGACAGGAATTTTTTAATAATGTTTTCAAGACAGCAAAAAAAGTGACCTTTCCCAGAATACCTATAGAAACTGTAGTTACCCTTTCCCTAGCAAGAAATTGAAGACCAATACGATTAGGTAAAATATTTGAAAAATAATTCAATCAACTACCAAATACTTTAGATTCAAACCAATCATTCTCAGCTACTCACAGTTGGATTTAGAAAAGCGGACCACTTAATCTGATGCACTTCATTTGTTAACGAAAATCTTTACAAAAATAGAAAAATAAAGACTCCCCCTACTACTATTACTGATTTTACAAAGCTTTCAAACATGACTGATCATGACATTATATTAAGGTAAAATGTAACAACAATGGCATTTGAGGGGCATAAACTTTACAATGGTTTGAAAACTCTACTTAAAGGAGGAATCTCATACGATAAAAACTAAGGGAAACACATTCAATCACACTTCAAACATCAATTGGTTTACCCCAGGGCTCAATGGTCTGGGATCGTTTCATATTTAGGCTATATACTAATGACCTGTTCACTCACATGACGCAACTTTTCAGTCTCATTGGCTGTGATATTCTTCCATTTAATAAATTATAAAAATGCCGACTTTCTCTTTCTCGTAAAGCAGTAGACACCTTAACAAAAATAATGAAATTGATAATGTAACAAGCTGTCCTAAAATTTGAATAAAACAATCTTACATAATTTTTAGCAACAAATTTAATTGACAATTTCAGTATCAAAATAAATGATGAAGTAGAACTGCATAGGGCTTCAAATGCTATAATAACTCGGGAATAATAATCGACGAAAAATTGACATTTTAAGATCATGTTAACATAACAGCCTAGTTAGCAGACTGGCTACATACATGTATGTGCTAATAAATTAAAAATATTGAACTTGATTGTGTTGTTTAAAAAAGATCATTCTATGCATTGATACACCCCCATTTACTATACTGTCTTCCTATCTACGAACCACAAGTAATTCAGTAATCCATCCTGTAATTGTAATTCAATAGGGCTTTATTCACCTCATTAGCATTTCAAGAGACTTTTACAGCCATACACAATCCCTGTTCAAAAAATTTAAGATATTACAGTTTAATTGACTGCGCCTACTTCAATATATCACTAATCAATAGAAATGACATAAAATATATCCATAATAATGCCTTGCGATTCTTGCTAGCAAATTTTCGCTCAAACAAAGCAAGGCGCGAGGCAACCGAACTAATTTAAGATATAATAATTATATAACCGCTCCATTCTGTCAACTAAAAAAGCCATAGAATGCTTCAGCTTCAAAGCAGCTAAACTTTACAACTCAATGCCACAAGACATTAAAACCGAAAGCTATTCTATTATATCTTTTGCTAGAAAAATAAAAACTTGTTATCTAAATAAATATTAATACAATAAACAAACCAGTCGATTTTACTTTTGTTAAAAATCTCAGCCATTTTTATTCTTATCAAACTGTGTCTAGCATCACAGCGGTTGCTCTCCAACGTTAGGTTATGGATAACATTGATAACAAATCAGTGATCATGTAATGATTGTACCACTATCCCAGCCTTTTGAATTGTAATAACTACTTACACTTAACATCGCGTGACTAAATTTAGCAAACTGCGGCTAACATTTCTTAGCAATCAATTTTTATTTATTTCAAATGTATTATATTATTATTATATTACTTATCCTATCACCTTCTATGTCTCCAATGATTACTTATTATTATCTGCAATTAATATTATTGATATTATTACATTATTATTATTTCAATAACGATCAATCTATACTACTGTATTTCATATACACTTAGATGCTATTAATACTGACTCTAATTCGTACCGATATCACATATTATCTTCACGATCGATTCTTAATTGATTTTGTCCCCACTGACCCAGACCTTAATTATTCTCATTCCGAATATTAATTATCTTAACTCATATTATATATTATTATTATTATTATAACTAATATATTATTAAATTCTATTATTAATATAAAATAATAATTAATCATACGTAATAAATAATAAATAATAATAATAATATATATCAATAATAATGAATAAATAATAAATCCTTTCTCCTCC
>JABUQX010002310.1:17500-30032 GCA_015478945.1 Trachelipus rathkii | reverse complement strand
TGGACTTGCTACATTGACCACCTGACTACATAACCGATTTACGGTATTTCTAGTGACTCCTTGGAAACGTCACTCCGTCACAGTGATTATATTCCTATCTCCATCCTCGTGCCATGCCCGTAGTGAATTCTATATCCTTTTTACTCAACTCCACAGTCACCCTACTGCCTTGTCCGAACATGGATACGTACATAAGTACCCTGTCCTCAGCATGTACTAACCCTCGTATTCTGAATGCGATCGCAAGTTTAACACTGATCTCAACCTTACTCACTACCCATCAGAAAGTATAAGTACTCATATTTTGAGTATATGTACAACAACCAATAAGTAATATGTCAAGATTACAAAAATAATCATATAGATTGCGATTCAAAATACTCTCATCAATTATACGCAGATCTATTTCGGCCATCAAATTTGATTAAATTTAAAAAAGTCATTTTATCCTTGGGTTTAAGGCTAAATATTTATCTAAAGTATCTGTTATTGAAAATAATATAACATCAAAATTGAGTCATCAAACAAATATTTTCTCTTGTCAGCACAACTCCTATCATATACGCCTAAGTCTTGTTATAACACTGTCATCCCTATTCACTCAATAAGCACTATCTTAGATACGCTCTAAGTTCATTGATCCATTCGCAGGCGTGCCTAAGTAAACTAGCTCTACTCGTACTGGTGGCTATGCCGCGGGCCCCATTTCGCGTCGAGAGCGAGTTAAGTATCAATCAACCAGCTCTTACATTCGTCGACGTGAAGTATAAGGGTCTCTGTCTTCCTTTAAGACTTGGGAAGACAACATAGATCTTTTAGATTCTTCACTTAACGTTTTCAGTTTCTTGGTCCTTAATTATATCCCAAATTTTGTTACTCTAAAGTCCTATCTCTTACTTCTAGTGTTCCTTACTATAAAGTGGAAATAATACCTATAAAATGAAGCTGTCTCTTTTCAACTTTATACCTTTCATTGAAATTGCTTATTTAGTATAAATGTGGATATAAGGATGTATGATTTGTTAATTAGCATACAGCAGTTGTATTTTCAGGTAGAAATCCCGTAATTCCAATAAGAGATACGTTATAAGATAGATCTCAAAGAATATCTTTCGGAAATTATTAAGTGACTTCTCACCCAGAAACTTAAGCTCTATATCTCACCATCTCCGATGGTAAATTGTTGCTCTAAGATTATATGGTTAGCTGCGTATAATACTGTGCTGCATGTGATTCCTGTCCCTAAACCTAACAATTCGTTGGTTATACTATATTATCTATATCATTATAAATATTCCAACATGATTGTAAACTATACCGGTCGATTTACGCTACGCTTTCTATTTTAACGACTTCATCTGTTATGATCTTTTTCTTTTCTTTTCGTTCTTATTTCCGATAGGATCGTTATCCTAAAGATTACCTATACCATTCTTTCCACTAAAATGTGTCTCTTTAAGATAATGTGCTATGTACTCTAGGTATTCATATTACGACGAATATTCAAAGGTTTTCTGAAATTGAAGAGAGCTCAATATTATCAACTGGCTCATAATCTACATCGCAGCAGTACTTTCGTCGATCAAGTATCAATTAAAGTTCATCCCCAACCCTCCTCAACTATAATCGATGTACATTCGAGTAACTTCTACAATGTCATTCCTTACGCTAAATGCAAACTAGAAAAAAGCGCTTTTCCTGTGTAGTTGGTATGCTCTCTTACCAATGGAAATCTGGTTATCTATATCATTAAGCTTGCATCATGAATCGTATACAAATAGAGGCTGCGCCTACAGACTACCAACACGTCTGATGCCACTTGGTGTTTGTTAATAATATATATATAATACATCACTATATAATATATTATATAATTATAGACTTTATTTATTAATAGTATTCTATACACTTTATATATACCTATAATATAACAGCTTTCAAGCTACACAGCCTCTTACCAGTGTGCATATCAGCATATCAATATAAAATATATATACCTATTTTTTTTCTATATTCTACCTTATTTTATTATTCTTATATCATTTTTTGTTTTCTTCGTCTGGCATGCATATATAGGAAGTAATTTTATACTGCTATACCTAAACCTTTCTTTATTTTATAATAATATGATTAATAATATATATTTCACTTATTATATATTAATATATATTTATATTACAATATTAATCTCATTATATTAGTTATATTATTATTTTATATTATTAATATAATTAATCTTATATATTTCATGTATAATTTTTATATAATAATTATTTATATATATATATACTCTACATATCTATATTATATATTATATATATTTATAATATTATATTATTAATTATCATATAATATATTCTATATATACTATATATATTAATCTTCTTTTATATATATTAACTATATTATATAATATATACTTATTATCATATATATTAATCTATTAAACTAATATAACATTATTAATCTATATTATTATATTGTATTAAATATCTATTTCTATATATTATTTATTATTTATTTATATTTATATATATCTATATTATATGATTATATAATTTTGTAATATAAATTATTTTATTGAAACTATCCTATTAATATATTATAAATTATTAATTTATATTTATTTATCATATGAGTGTTGTATGTGCATAAGCATATATTTGTATATATATATATTATTAATTATAATTTATTATATATAATCACACTGATGATGGAGCGGCCCTTTGGGTGTGGAACGTATGCGACTGGCAATTATTGAGCTATTCTTAATAAAATTTCTACTTTATATGTTATATCTTGTTTTCACAATTTATAACTTTGTTAGTTTAAATATATATTGTTAATTTAATATATATATATAGTATATATTAATATATAAGAATAATATATATATAATACAATTTTTATAATATAAGTATATATATAATATAAATTTATTATTAATAATATATATATATTATTATGATATCAATTTAAATCTATCTATTTAATTAAAAGACTGACTTTAACGAAGATCTTTATTTTTAAATATACTTCATCCAACAATAATATAAATAGAAATCTAAATATAAAATAATATATACAATAAAAATATAATAAACAGAAATGATAAATTTAAATAATACTATTAAAGAAAATATTTAAATATGTGAAGTGAGTTGTTAAAATAGACAAAAATACTTATAATTTTAAATTTATATCTCCTCCTTGAAAAGGCATATATTTATATATTATATCTTAATATATTATAACTATAATAGTATATATATATATATAATATACTATATAATATTTAATATATAATTATATTATATATATATATAATATTATAATACATCAGGGGAAGAAGAGTAGCTATATAATATACTGATCTATATATATATATATATATTATATATATATATTTATCAATTTATATATATATATATTATTATATATATAATATATAAATTATATATGTTGATGTTGTTATGTTTTTCAATATGTTTGTGAGAAGGTTAGGATTGTGTGTCTAGTGATATTTCTAGAATTTGGGTGTTTTTGTTTAGTGGGATCTTATGTTAAATTTTTGAAAGATTAGGGGTTTGGTAGTAACTAGATGGGTTGCTGTTGTTAATTGTGGTGATATATTGATTTATTAGGTGATTTGCAGACATTCTGTTGTAGTTAGCGTTTGGAAATTTGGGTCCGATGCCATTGTTTGGGTCCAGAAGATTGCCTTGTGTTTTTTAGGGTTTCTGGTGTGTGATGACCTATGATGATGTTGTCATGCTGGTGTAGGGGTTGTTATATTTGGGGGGGTTGGTTTTTAAGAAAGTTTGGTGTGTTTGTAAAGATTTGGGTAGGTTCGGGTGTGAATAGTGATAAGGTAGGAGAAATGGATTGCTTCCCTGCTAGAGTACGCGTGTTGATATTACCCTGTACTGATATTTTCTGTTGGTTGAACTGTATTAAGGCTGCTCTCCTGATAGGAAGTTAGGTAAATATTTTATTTATTGTGGGGATGATTTTTTGATTTTATTATTTTTGGGTGAACTAGATTTGTTTCGGGACTTGTATAAAGGGTTTGTTTATGTGATTGCTATCAGCAGTGTGAGGGCTGAGACTTAAAGCTATTTATATTATTGGTTGAATGGTGGTTTTGTGAGAGAGTTGTTTGGTTGAGTGAATTTGGCTGAGGCGTGTTTTGTAAACACGTTTTGTGATGAGGATATATATAATAATATTATTTATTATATTATTATATATATATATAATATATATATTAATATATATATATATATATATATATTATAATATATATATATATCTATATATTATATTATGATAAGTTAATATATATATATAAATATTATATATATATATATATATATATATATATTATATTATATTTAATAATATTATATATATATATATATATTATTGGTAAAAATGAGGAAAAGATCATTAGGGAGTTTATGTGTGGGTGTAAAGAAAGGAATAAATAGAGAGAAAATTATTAGTGAGAGTGTACTTGAGATTTTTTTTTTGGGTATAAAAGGAAAGGATTGAATGATAGTTTTGGTTTTGGTTTAGCGGATAAATATGTGTTGAAGAGTTGCTGGGAATCAGATCGGCTGGGAAGACGAAGGAAAAGTGGAGTTGATCGTAAAAGGATGACTGAAGGAGAAGATGTGAGGGTTGAGCGGAAGGAGAAAGGAAGGTTGCATAATAAGGTGGATGGCGGGGTTTTTGTGATGAGGGGTATGGTTTGTGGGCTTTTTCTCTGGGATGAACATCGATGGCATGTTGACGAGTACACAGTGAGGGTCCGTTCGAGTCCTGTGAAAACATAGGGTGAAAAGTTTTTCCTGACCTCGACGAGTTTTCATTTATATTTATAAAGGGACCTTGCTTAATTTCTTTTCTAACTACCTTTTCTGTAGATGATGATGATGTAATGATTAATATTATATATATTATATTTGTAAATAACCCATTAATAGTTTTTTTCACCAATGCTAGGGATACGATCTGGACCCCTAGCAGGCATGAGCGTGCATGTTGTTGACCCATAGCGATACCGACGAGAACACAAAAAGAAATAAAGAGAATTTCTACTGTCCAATGAAGGCATAACTGACGGGTTCCCCGCTGCACTCGACGTAGGGCAACAGGGTAATGCGCATGGTGAATATAATAATAAACGGGGGGTTATTATGTATATTAATGAAATGCATAATTTTTAAGCCCTAACTCATAAAACTTTCATAGCATTGCAATTTTGAACGAGAAAATATGATTGGCTTCACGATGGATACGCATCCTGGACCTAGAGATGAGGTGCATAGTGTTTTTGAACACTACGCTACCGGGAGAGACAAAAGAGGAACCGAGAATACTTCTACTGTCCACGAAGAGCATTACTACGGTTTCCCGCTTTCGTACTCGAAGAAGGGAAACGGGTAACCGCGCTGGTGAATAATAAACATAACCGGGGGTTATTAAGATTAATAATAAAAATGATATTTTAAACCTATTTGAAGCATAAATGGTAATTGGTAAATAACCCCTATGTTTATTTCACACATGTGGATTACAGAATCCTGGACATTAAGCAGATGAAGCGTGCATGTGTTTGACCATACGGCTACAACGAAGAGACAAAGAAGAAACCGAGAAACTTCACTGTCCAAGAAGAGGCTATAACTACGGTTCTTCCAGCTCGCACCCTCGACGAAGTAGGACAAACAGGGTAACGCGCATGGGATAATACACAAAAACCGGGGGGTTATGTATTATTAATGAAATGCAATAATTTAACCTTGCCATGCAATCAAATTTGGTAATTGTAAATACCCTAAATGTAAATTTTTCACGTGACATATGCTAGGATACGAATCTGGACCCCTAGCAGATGAGCCCGGTGCATAGGTGTTTGACCCACTTACGATAGACGAGACAAAAGAAGGACAACGAGAATTATTCTACTCGTGTCCAAGAAGAGCATTACTGCGGTTCCTCCCGCTCGCACTCGAACGTAGGGACAAACAGGTAGCAGGTGAAATAATCACATAAGGGGGTTATTAATGTAATGAATCCAATAGGTTTTAACAAACCTGCAATCAGAATTATGTAAAAAATAGATAAATACAAGGATTGTATATATTCTCTCTTATACTAAGGATATCGAATCTGGAACTAGCAGATTGAGCGTGCTGTGTTTGACCAAAATACGATAGGCTAAAGCTACGACGAGACAAAAGAGAATACTTCTACTGTCAAAGAGCATTACTAGGTTTCTTCACGCTCGCTATTTTAAGGTTTCTATTTTTCCCGGTACACGAATCTGAAAATAAATTTTATTCAATTGAATGGGGGTTATTATTTATATTGAAATACAAGAATTTTAAACTTGCCTCATATTGTAATTTGTGGTAATACCCCATCAACTGTATTTTCACATGCTAGGATACGATTGGACCCTAGCAGAATGAAAGCAGTGCATGTGGTTTGTAATCACTCTCCTAACTAGGGCTAAGACGAGACAAAAGAGAAACCGAGAATACTTTATACTGGATCCAAAGAAGAGATTATACTAAGGTTCTTCCCTAGCACTCGAAGTAGGGCCCAAACAGGGTACCCGCGCTATGGGTGATATAAACTAACGGGGGTTATAATGTTATTAATGAATGTAGGAAATTGTAATATTTTTTATCAAAAATTGTTATTGTAAAATCCCCCCTAAGTATTTCACCCATGCTAGGATACGAATCTGGACCTAGCAAAGATGAGCGTGCATGTGTTTTTGACCAACTATACCTAAAACAGAGACAAAGAGAAACGGAATACTCGTCTACTGTCCCGAAGAGCATTAACTACGTTCCATCCGATCGCAACTCGAAGTAGGGCAAACAGGTAGCGCTGAGTGAATAATATCTAATACCATAACCGGGGGGTTTATTATGTTATAATGAATGCAATCAATTTAACCTGCAATCAAAATTTGTTAACTTTGTATAAATAACCCTAATTGTATTTTCAACCATGCTAGGATAAGCGAATCCTGAAACCGCAGAGTTGAGCGTGCATGTTTGAACCACGTACGTAGTGGTCCAACACCATGCAGCCATGGGCTGCTAGGGTCCGGATTCGTATCCTCAAGATGGTGAAAATACATTTAGGGGTATTTCAATACCAATTTGATTGCAGGTTAAAATTTATTGCATTTATTATACATAATGAACCCGGTTTATGGTTTCATTATTATTCACTCATGCGCGGTCCTGTTTGGCCCTACGTCGAAGTGGAGCGGGGAACCGTAGTAATGCGCTCTTCTGTGGACAGTAGAAGATTTCTCGGTTTTCTTTATGTCTCGTCGTAGCGTAGTGGTAAACAGCATAGCACGCTCATTCCTCTAGGTCGGATTCCGTTCCCTAGCATGGGTTTGAGACATAAATAACGATTAGGGGGTAATTTACATTAACAATATTTGATTGCAAGGTTAAAATTATTGCAGTTTCAATTAACATAATGTACCCGGTTTATGGTATTATCAATAGTTAACGACACATGCTGCGGATACTGGTTTGGCCCTGACGTTTCGAGGTGCGAGCGGGAGGAACCCGTTGCTATTGTTCTTCTTGGGAAAGTAGAATTTTTTTGTCTCGTCGTAGCGTAGTGGTCCCAAACCCATGCACGCTCATCTGCTAGGGGTACCAGGAATTCGAGTATCTAGATGGTTTGAAGAATACAATTAGGGGGTTATTTTACAATTAAAATTTGACCGCTCCTGTTATAATTAATACTTTATTCCATAAATAATACCTCCGGTTGGAATGGTATTATTAATCACATAGCGCGTAACGCTGCTTTGGCCCTAGTGGGAAGTGCGAGCGGGAAAGGAACCGTAGTAAATGCTCTGTCTTATGGAAACAGTAAAGAAGTAAATGTTCGGTTTTCTTTTGTCTCGTGTAGGTAGGTGGTCAAAGCCACAGATTGCACGCTCAATCTGCTAGGGTTCCAGGATTTCGTAATCCTAGATGGTGAAATACATTTAGGGGGTATTTACAAAACAAATTTGAATTTGAAAAGGTTTTAAAATTATTGCATTTCATTATATATATATTATATAATATATATATAAGATATAAATATTATTTTTATAAGTAATATAATTAAAATAAACTATAATATAATAGATCTAGTATAGATAGATATAAGTAGAAGACTATTCGAAATTTGAGATAAATGAATTTTTAAAAATTAACTAGTTTAATTAAAGAGGGGTTGTTTTCTTTTATTACTATTTATTCCAATTCTAAAGCTTTCTATATCAGGCTCTACCAGTCCTAAAATAAAATAAATCAAAATATAATTATAAGTATATATAACCAAATTAAATTATTATTATTATTATTAATTATTATTATATTATTTATTATTAATTATTTTATTAATTATTATTAATTATTATTATTATTATTAATTATTATTTTATTATTATTATTTATTAATTATTATTATTATTAATTATATTATCATTATCATTGTCATTAATCATTTAACATTATATTAAATTCTATATTATTAAATTATAATTATATTCAAATATTTTTATTTTATTATTATTATTATTAAAATTATTATTATTATTAATTATTAAATTATTTATTCCAATTAAATTCCTCATTAAACTACTCAATAAAACCCAAAAGGTATATTATGCTAAATTTTTATAATTTTGAAAAATATCTGATTAATAAAAATAATAATAATAGAAGAATAGTTAAAACTAAGAATGCTTCATAACAATATAATATAATTATAATATTGTAATATATATTATATGGTAAATATAATAAAATAATAAAATAATAATAATAATAATAATATAATAAAATTTAATTAATTTACACATTTAATTACCCAGTATATAGGTTATAATTACCAAAGTGATATTTACACTTGTGGCTTCTTAGATAAAAAAGATCTTGATAATAAAAAACTAAATTATAATAATTTATTATAATAATAATAATTTTTAAAAGTACCAAAATTTACAAAGTTAACAAGAAAGACTACAGTTGGTTAATATCAAAATTATGCAAACATTATTCTTTTAAAATAAAAAAATAAAAAATCATTTTTAATTTATAATATTATATAACGACTAATAAGTAGTCATATTTTAAAAAAATCCACTTTTTTCCTAATTCTTTGAATTTTTTCATGAACTTCAGCGTTTTTTCAACTCCTATTTGCTTTTTTTAGTTTATTCCATATAAGACAAAATGTTTAAATAAATAATTAATCTATGTTTACCCTGCACTTGAAGGATTGCAATGAATGTCACAAATAAACTCAACTCCTACAATAAGAAGTTTACCATCTTATATAAAACCTTTTATAGTTAAAGTCTCTCGTTCTTCGTCCTTGCTTTTATTTTATTTTTAATTTTTTATTTATTTATTTATTTTTGTCTTCACCAACTGGAAAAATTTCTGCTTTAGTAATATTTTTTCAAATATGAACCGAGAAGATGCTAGGGTCTCTCAGCTATAAAGTATACCTATTTTGTTAAATTTCAATTGGTTATCTTTAAAAGACCTAGGAGAAAAAATTAAAAGTTTTTTGGGAATCAAAGCTTCTGCATTGTAGTCACAAAGCAGAGCAAAAACAAGATTTGTCTTTCCAAAGTTAACTGTGCTTTTGAAAAATTATAAGGATCTTACTTTGGGTTACATCTAGGATCCAGTTATAGGGAATCTTGCCAATATCAGGAAGTAGTTAGCTGATTTTCATCCAGAGCTTGATGCACATACTGTTAGTTGGGTAGTGTGAATCTCCTTAACAATGAAATTGCAGATATGCCAGAAGAGCCTGGAACAATGGCAATGACACTTTTTTAAGCTATTCTTAAACACGTTGTATTTCATAATAAGGTTTATCTGTCAGTATTTTGAATCTCAAGAGCAGCAAAATCTTTTAAAATTGCACACGAGAAATAGGAAAAAAAAATTCTGCTGCCATAAGCTAAACCTACCTTTGCGAAAAAGAATTTTCTATTCTCATTAACTAAAAACAAAATACAAAAAATAAGTTGGAACCCAAAGACATTTCCTAAAATGCTTTGACATCAAATAGAAATAATTTTAATATTGAATAAAATTGAAAAAAAACAACATCTCTTCGAAACCTGAAGTAAAAATGTTTTTAATGAGATTCTTTAGTTACGTAATAAAATTTTTAGCAAGTTTGTCTGTTACTATTTTTATATTTCCTGCAGTTTATTCTTAATTTGATTATTTTGATAATTTTCTGCTTTACTTTTAAAGTTGATATGACAAATGGATCAATAAACTATTTTGAATTTAAATGCAATTTGTGTTTTCCTTTTAAGAAAATATTTTTATATCATATGCTACAATTTCACAAGCAATTTGTTTTTTTTTTCTCACTATCACTAAAATATACTTGGATAACTCACACGAAAGTTCCCCGACCACTGACTTACCACATACCCCATACCCCATACCCCATACCCCATACCTAAAGGGTATTCTTAGGTCAATAAAATGTGCGCAACTTTAAAATTTAATTTTCATTTTTTCCAGTGTCAAAAATATTGTTTAAATTTAAGCAGTTTAAGTAAATATTTTTTAATTAAAGTTTTAATGGTTTTCAAAATAAATATATTTAAATCCGAAAAAAAGCCCATTAAAATTTAAATCCTCAAAAAGCTCAATAAAACCAACTGTGTGTGTGTATGAGTGTGTTTTTTTTTTTTTTTTGCGTAAAAATTCCTGATTATAATATATATATATATATATATATTATATATATATATAATATATATAAATAATATATATAATATATATAAATATATATATATATATATATATATATATATATATATATATATATATATATATTTATATATATATATATATATAATATAAATATATTATATATATATATATGTTATAGATATATAATATATATTATATATATATATATAATATATATATTATATATACACCTGTAGGAACCGACCGGGGCCCCGGCCCCGGCACCCCGGCCATTTTTAGCGACCCCGGCCCCGGCCCCGGCCCCGGCGCAAAAATCAGGAAAAACGGGTTTTCAACCGGGGTTAACTGTAAATTTACAGTAAATAATAGAGGGTTAAATCAAACCAAAAGAAAAAAAATATATTTTAATTCCATTATCTTTTCTTACAAATTGATGTAAAATATATAACATACCTAAAATCACCTTTCTTGTATTCCATGATTTCAAAATTAAATTAGCAAAGTTATAATTTTTCCGAGTTTTTAACATAAAAAATATTCGAAATTATATATCAAACGAATTCGGAAAAGAAAATAAATATAATTGTTAAAATATTAATGTATTTATATGTTATTTAAAGAAATATCTTCAAAAGAATAAATATTTTCCGAAATCTCTATTTAAAATTCTTATAAATAATTGAATTAATATATATATATATAATATAATACTAAATAATATATATATTATAATATAATAATATATAATAATATAATAATATATATATATTAATATAATATAATATAATTATACTTTAGAGAGGAGGCCCTTGGATTCTTTTTTAGTGTTGTGCGTTACTGTCAACGTGTTCATTTTATTACTAAATGTACACAAATTAAAAAAATTGTTAAAGACACTTTTTTAATGAAATAAATTTTAAAAAGGAAAGCTAATTTTCGTCCCACACGCGAGACTATTCAGGCTAAGGACTGGATTTCTTGTCTTGACTTCATCAGTTAAGTGTGTTTCAGTGGTTTCTATTTGTCTCAGGCTGTTGTTGAAATATTTTATGTTTTCAATATTTCCATTTTGTACAAAATCTATCTGACTTCACCGGGATGCTGGCTATTGTAGTTGTTACTTTGATAAGATCAAAAGGATTCCATGAATTGTGCGATGGTGTCGTGTGAGTTGATATTTCTGATACTTTGTATGTTAATATTGATAGAGTGGCCTGTGTTACGCCTATGACTTGTTAAAGCTGAATTATGCTGTCCTTTTGCAGGTCATCTGTATGTTGATTTTTCTTCTTTTCAAATCTATGGTTCCACCTATATGTTTGATTGCAAGTATTGCAGGGGATTTGATATATACAGCTTTGGGGAGATTTTCTTTTCGTTTTGGGTGTTTGAGAATGTTTTTAAGGTGATGTATTTGATGAATGAGAGTAATTTTTTGCTAATATGGTTTTAACGAATATAATGGTAATTGAGGAATTGGTAAAAATGAGGTGTTGCTATTTTTCGGAAAAAGGTGCTATAGAACCTCGTTTTTTGCTTTTAAATGCTTTTGTGATCCAAAAACTCAGATAGTAAAGTGATTGGAAAGTATTGTGGAATGTATTAGTTTCTTGATGCTAGAAGAGGGAAGATATACGAAAAAGCACGGAAAATTTAGAATGACAGAACAGCTTAATTTTGTGTTTGGGGAATGATTAGATAGCCAATGTATATAGTTGGTGCGAATGTTGGTTTTC
>JABUQX010002310.1:0-7500 GCA_015478945.1 Trachelipus rathkii | reverse complement strand
ATTTTTTGTCGGAATTATTCTTATTTTGTGAAAAAACTTTTCAGAAGGCGTGCCGAACAATTTTCAAATAGTGCAGAAAACCTTAAATCGAATCCGGAGCCGAAGCTGAAGTCGAAGCCGAGCCGGATCCGGATCCGGATTCTGGGTATGAATTTTTTCTTCAGAAAATATTTTTGAGGTGAAAAATTTATAAGAAGACGTGCTGAACAATGTTCAAATAGTCTAGAAGCATAGTCGGATCCGGAGCCATATCCGAGCCGATCCGGAGCCTAGATCCTGGCGTATGAATTTTGTTCGGGAAATATTTTTTTGGGTGAAAAATTTATTGTTCAGAAGACGTGGAACAATTTCAAATAGTGCAGAAACTTTAGTCGAATCCGGAGCGAAGTGAATTCAGAGCCGGATCCGGATCGGATCCGGATCCTGGTATTTGAATTTCTTCAGAAAATATTTTTTAGGTGAAAAAATTATTTCAAGAAGACGTTGCTGAACAATGTTCAAAAATAGTGTAGAAACATTAGGTCCGATCCGGAGCCGAAGCCGAAGTCGAAGCCGGAGCATCCGGAGCCGGATCCTGGTATGAATTTTTTTCGGGAAATATTTTTTTGAGTTGAAAAATTTGTTGTATGATGAAGTTTTTGAACAATTGTTCAAGGACTATGAAGCCGCACCAAATCCTTACTCCCAAGCTGAATCGGAGCGATCCGGTTTCGCGGATCCGGATCCTGGGTATGAATTTTCTTCAGAAATATTTTTTGAAGTGTGAAAAATTTATTTGAAGAAGACGTGCTGAACAATGTTCAAATAGGGCAAAAAACATTAGTCGGATCCGGAGCAGAAGTCGTATCCGGAGCCGGAGCCCGAGCCGGATCCTGGGTATGATTTTTCGGGGAAATATTTTTTTAGATGAAAAATTGTATGGTCAGAAACGTACTGAAAAAATTTCAAATAGTGCAGAAAGAAACCTTAGCTTGGATCCGAGCCGAAGCCGAGGTCAGAGCCGGATCCGGATCCGGACTGGGTATGAGTTTTGTTCTGAAAATACTGGAAGGTAAAAGATTTATTTATAAAAAACGTGATGGAAATGTACAAATTGTGTAGAAACATTAGTCGGATCCGGACCCGAAGCCGAAGTCGGATCTGGAGCCGTATCGGAGCCGATCTGGTATGAATTTTTTTCGGGAAGATATTTTTTTGGTGAAAATCTTTATTTCAAGAAGACGTGCCGAACAATGTTCAAATAGTGCAGGAACCTTAGTCGAATCCGGAGCCGAGCTAAGTCGAGCCGGATCCGATCCGGACGATCCTGGGTATGAATTTTGCTTCAGAAATATTTTTTAGTGTAAAAAATTTATTTCAAAAGACAGTTAGTATACCTAAGAATAGGGCAATGAGAGTTATCTAAACAAAACCACAAAGGTATAAAAGTGGACCTTCTATCTAACCGCAACCGCAAAACTGTAAGAAGGCGGAAGAATAGAGAGACTTCAAAGGGTGCCGCCGAGGTTAAAAGGTCACATGTTTCTATATTCTATATTCTATATTCTAATTCTGAATTCTATATATTCTATATTCTAGCTTCTAGCACTTGCCGACCTATATTGTAGAATACACCGGTATTCTAACCCCTAGTTATTGACGGGATCGATGTGGTTGTATATTAGAAGGTGCTAATGCTTCCTTCTATGAGTTATTAGCCCTACCCCCCTTGTCTAGGCCTTTTCTAGCCTGCCGCCTATATGTAGAATACACCGCTTTAGTGGGTCTAACCCTAGGTTATTGGGTACGGGGAGTCGATTTGTGTAATTATTAGAAGGCTGCTAGGATGCTTCCTTCATGAGTTATTACGCCTACCCCCCTTTGTCTAGGCCTTTCTAGCACGTGCCACGTATATTGTAGAATACACCGGTCTTAGTGTCTAACCCTAGGTTATTGGGTACGGGGAATCGATTGGTGTATATTAGAAGGTGCCTAGTGCTCCTTCTACGAGTTATTACCTACCCCCCTTTTCTAGCTTTTTCTGCATGACATGTCCTACGTCATCGAATACACCCGGTATTAGTGCCTGACCCGTGGTTATAAGTGACGAGGAGTTCGATGAGTATATTTAGAAGATGCTAGGAAATGCTTCCTTCTAGCGAGTTAGTGTCCCGCCACCCCCCTTTCTAACCCTTCTAATGCGATATATCGTATGTTGAATACATCCGATATTTGTATCGATTAGAACATATTCGACACTGCTGAATCGATTCCGTGGGTTTACACGAGAATCGATTCATTCCTAACAAGAGTTAGTATAATATGACCCTTACGCCCCTTTTCTAATGCACGCTTTGCTAACATTTTGTTTTCTTAGCTATGAAGCCGAGCTCGGTGTTGTCGTAAGTATGTTTGAGGTATGCGAGGTCCGATTGCCCATGCGACGCATGGACGTTTTTAACCGTTGCGTTTGTAGAACGCACAAACATGCTCGTTTTTTCGTAGATGGGTACCCTTCGTCAAAAACCTATCAGACGGGTCAAACGGGTAGAATGTCTCAAAATAAGATCCCGTATGTTACTCTCCCGGAACGCCAGAGTCCCATGCCCAGCCGGGGTCATTTATGGGTACAAGAAATGACAGCAAAATGACATATTTAGCAAAAGAGTGTTAGATCTCGTATCTCTTCAAACTTGGATGTCTTCCTTATATGTTGCAACATTGTTGTATCCAATGTTTCAAGTCGCTACGTCAAAGGGGGTGGGGTCCCCGCCCCCCTTAAATTTAAAAATGGACTTAGAAAGCTGAAATTTGGTGAGGGTATAGAAGAGAATAAATGAAATAGAATGGCTATGTTAAACTAATTGGCGAACCATATGGTGCCGGAGCCGGAGCTGGTGGTTGCGGTGCCCGAATGGAATTCTGGCTCCTACCACATATTAGAACAAATGAGGTGTCTACATATATGTTTTCAATGGGTAGAGTTCATTTTTGAGGGTTTCAGTTGGCATAACTGATTCTTCTCACTTCTAGCACGACATGTCCACACTTAGAACACTCCCATATTAATGCCAACCCTATGTTATAATACGTAGAGTCGGATTGGTAATTTAGAATGTAGTTAGGGATGCTTTCCTTCTACAGTTAGTACCCAGACCCTTTTCTAGCACTTCTCAGCAATACATGTCCTACGGCATAGAATAATCTATTATAGTGTCTACCCCTATGTTTTGAGTCATGAGGATTCGATTGTGTGTATAAGTTGCTAGGATGGTTCCTTCCTTCTACGATTGACCCCCTTTAGGTCGCTTAGCCCCCTTTTTGATGTTTTGGCCTGGATATTTCGATCCTTGGCCTGATATTTTAGCCTATACCGTATCAAGGCCTGGAAATGACCTTTCATAAAGTTTCGTGGGGATAAGTGAATTCAAGTCGAGCACATTGTAGGTATCTGACGCAAGTACCTGTTGTTAGAACTTCCTAACATGAGTCATGTAGGTATCTGCCCTCTAACTTAAAAGTCCCTTGTATGGTTACTTGTCCTAACCTCACAACCTAACACACACACACACACATACACACACAACACAAAACACACACGCCCTAGGCTACTTATTACACACACACACACACACACCACACACGCACACCCCGCTAGGCTACTTACACACACACGCCACACCGCGAGGCTACTTAAACACACATACACCCACCCATAGACACTTAAGCTTCACACATATACCTACACCTACACTTACACACACACACACTATGACACTTATACCCACATACACACACCCATAGACACTTACACCCACCATAGACACTTACACTCACCCCTAGACACTTACACTCTCACCCATAGACACTTTACACCTACACTAACACACACACACACACACACACACACCACACACACCACACACACACACACCACCACACACACACACACATTTGATGCCCCAACTTTGATGCCTCAGCTTTTGCCTCAAATTTTGATGCCTTAGCTTTGATGCCCCAACTTTATGCCTCAGCTTTGATGACTTATCTTTGTTACTGAGCTTTGATGACTTATCTTTGTTACTGGAAAAAAAGGAGGAAGAGGAAAAGAAGAAGAAGAAGAAAGAAGAAGAAGAAGAAGAAGAAGAAGAAGAAGAAGAAGAAGAAGAAGAAGAAGAAGAAGAAGAAGAAGAATGACGGAGCATATGAGCCGGAGCCGGTTTGTGATGGCCGGAGTAGACTGGAATTCTGGCTCCCGTTACATATTGAGTCAATTGAGACGTGTTATCATATATATATATATATATAATAGTATATATATATATATATATAATATATATATAATATATATATATATATATATAATATATATAATATATATATATATATATATATGTGTCAAAAAATATAGATTCAGAATTTTTGTGTTTCAAAACCCCAAAAATGAGTTCGAGACCCCTGTGAGGTGACCTCAGCTGAAAAAAAAAAAAGAAAAATTACAAAGAGTACAGGGCAGAGAAAAGATGAAGGAAGAAAATAGAAGTTTCGTAAGATAGAACAAATGAATCATTGGAGTTATCGGTATCGGCACCGGTGCAGGGTCGGTGCGGTGCCGAATTAGTAAATATGTGCTTGTCACCATAATATTAGTGTGTTTATCGTTTTTAGTGATGTAGAATATGAATAACATAGTTTCATTACACTCAAAGATGTCTAGGGACCCCAATTGAGATGGGAGCCGAACCCCAAAATGTGGTTTTTACCCCTTTTAAATGAAATTTTAAAAGGATATAAGTTAATAATACATAGACTTACGCTCTATCAACAGCCCCATGTTGCATAAATATATGTAGCAGCAGCCCTATGTTGTACAAATATATATAAAACTTAACACAGAGAACTTAAGTGGTTCTCTCTTAGCCATACACAATGGTATACATATGTTGTACAACTGAGATATTCAAGTCAAAACTTGCACTCGACTTGTTTAATGTATGATATATCAAGTCCCTAATAAAGGTATGTGGTATGTGTATGCATGTGTATATGTTGTATGTGTGTATGTGTATGTTTATTTAGAGGTCGTATACACAGTCTTACATTTTTATTTCAAACTGAGGTATTTTATTTATAGAAAAAGTGTTTCATACCAAATTAAAGAAGTAGAGTAAATTAAAGTTGGAGATAAAGTAAAGTTAAAGATTAATTTCATTCAAGGATAAGAGTTATATTTTTCATGTATTAAATACAAAAATGTTTTTTTTTGAAAATCGTCTTTTGATGAAAAACATTTTTGTTTTTTTCGAAAACATTTCTTTTGATGAAAAACATTTTATTTTTGGAAAAAATTTTAAAAACATATGTTTCTAGAGAAAAAAGTTGTGGTAATTTCACGAAAAAAAACTGATTTTAGGGACCATAAGCAATAGAAGCAGTAAAAACACTACAGCAAACAGCCTCCAGGGGCCCCCACCCTTACTGCTTTAACTCAGATGTTTTACTGCTTTACTGCTATACATCATATTTTAAAAAATATATGTCACTACCTATTTTTCTGTTCAATCATATACATTTGTATTTCACATTACCTTGTTTTCTAAACTTTTTAAAAAAAACTTAGACTTAAATAAATAATATTTTAATTTGTAACACTTAAGAGACCTGTGGTAGACTTTTATATATATATATAAATATATATATATATAATATATATATATATATATATTATATATATATATAATAAATATATAAATATATTATATAAATATAGTATATATATAAACAACTGAACATTAACAATTTCCATAACTTAACAACAGTAAAGTAACTAACATAGCATTACAACAACGTAACCTATTCACATTTTTCATGCATGTCTTTAACATATCAATGCTAATTTACATTAACATGGTTAATATTTAACAAAATTTTCGTATCTAACCTAACGATGTAATAAACTAGAATAAATCGCGACACGCCCACACAACACACACCACACACACACACACACACAACCACACACACACACACACGAATATATGCAATCGTAACAAAGTTTTCACAGTTAATAAAGCTAACATAGCATCACCTAAACTTAAGAAATAAGTCAAACGCAAAACCAAATTAGCTTTAAGACGAATAAACAGCTAACGATTAACAAATTTCCATACTTGACAGCAGTAAAGTAACTAACATAGCATACAAAAACGTAAACTATTCACACTTTTTCATGCATTTCTTTAACATATAAAAGTTAATTTTACATTAACATAGTAATCATTTAACAAGATTTAACGTATCAACCTAACTATTGTAATGAACTAAGAATAATTGCCACAGACAAACACAAACACACACAACACACACACATACACACACACAACATAACCACACACACACATACACAACACACAACGAATATATGTTAACGTAACAATGTTTTACATAATAAACCAACATAGCAGACGCTGAACTAAGAATTATAATATACAAGACAAAATAACATACCTTAAAACACGAAAACTGTTACATTAGCAAGTTCCATACTACATCAGAAAGAGCTAACATTACATACAAAAGTAACCGATTACACTTTTCAAGCAATATCGGGACATATCAAATGTTAATTTTTACATTAACATGTAATATTTAACAAAAATTATCATAACCGCTGTTCTAATTATCATACTGATAACGAATATAATGCTAACATACCAAAGTTTTTCGCATTAAATAGTAATATTAACAAAAAATCATTTAAGACAGAGCACAACTTCTACCACGTTCAATGTCTAAAACGAATATGACGAAAAATAATCTCGAGAAGAAAAGATAAGGAATATTACTGGAACAAACACAAGTCTAAGAAAAGGAATCTTCAACAATACGGAAAGTTATAGGATATTTCGACAATCACAGAGTAGGGCAAATATAGATGACGGATATGTCCAACATGGAATTAGCATCCAAAGTCTTAAATATAATAATTAATTATAATATATATATATATATAAAATAATAAATTATATATATATATATAATATAATATATATGTAAATAATATAATATATATAAATATTAATATATATATATAATATATATATATATAATAATATATATAAATATATATATATATAATATATATATATATATATATATATATATATATATATATATATATATATGGTAAACATATACATAGGATACGCCCCCCTTATGTAAAATAAAAGAAATCCAAAATAGCATACATAATAAAATATATAAAAGAATACATCTTCCACCGAGAGATACCCCGGGGTTTCACCCCTTGCTAGATGAATGAATCCCCCATGGGGTATCACCCCGAAGGGGCGTGTAAGCAGGCATTACCCTCCGAAGGAGGGTAAGGCCTCAGCCTGCTTACACGCCCCTTCGGGGTGATACCCCATGGGGGATTCATTCATCTAGCAAGGGGTGAAACCCCGGGGTATCTCTCGGTGGAAGATGTATTCTTTTATATATTTTATTATGTATGCTATTTTT
>JABUQX010002309.1:20000-38809 GCA_015478945.1 Trachelipus rathkii | reverse complement strand
GGCGTTAACATCCAACTTTAGAACATTTTGAAATCTGGTATCACAAGTTACTACTCTCACCATCCTGGCAAAAGCCGTTCAGAGTTTAGAGAAGCACGAGCTGCAGTATTCAATGGCCTGCTATAGTAACGAATCTTCAGACTTTACAAGACTTTTCCCGGTCTTTTTGCTTTGAAAATATGCTCTTTTATAAAAAATTAATTTAATTTGTTCTCTTCCTCTATTCTTTCTGGACTGATATTTCTTCAGTTTTCTAATCATACACTACGAGCTATACTCGTTGTTTAACGTTTTCTTCGAGTATTGGTAAATAAATTATTTAAAGTGTTCTTTATAGTTTCTCTCGCTTAATATTATAGATTGGGGGGAAGTTACTGGTTATGTTAGCAATCTGTCGTTAAATATCCTATTTGACCATTCATACTCAACAAGGAGGGTCCAGTCAGACGATATATCCTGTTACAACGCTCCGGCGTCGAACACTAAAGTCTTTATGGTTTTACAATAAGCTCGTCAGTTTTATAAAGCAACTGAAAATATCACGTTCAGAAAAAAAAAGACGGATCGAAAGAAGAACAAATTAAACATAATTTTAAAAGAGCACTATAAAGCAAAAGCAGCCGGAGAAGAAGCTTGTATTAAGATCGTAACATACAGCCATTAAACTGAGCTCGCTGCTTCCTCTTACTCGTGAAGCGCTTTCGGATGGTGAGAGTAGTAACCTTGTGTACCGATTTCAATGTTCTGAAAGTGCAAGTTAACGCCGCTTATTATCGGAACACAACGAATACCTCAAAATGAGAACTGTCCCCAACATAAGTATGTTTAAAACCAAGACAAAAAAATTGTTAAACATGTATAAGGAAAAAACAACACAAAATCCACCGATAACAGGCAAAAATCGAATAACTTCTACATCTCATAAAAACTAGAAAAAACATGATTTTATGGAATTGCGCCTTGAGGGGGAGTCCGTTGCTCTTTAAGGAACATAAATACCCAGTGATAAACATAAAATATACGAAATGTTAACAAAAATTTTGTTAACATCTTTAAATGACAAAAAGTCAATGTAAGTTAACTTCTCTAACTTTTAAATTTACTAATTTTATTTATTTATTCTTTTATTTTATTTTTAATTTTATTTAAAAATTAAAAATTAAAAATTTATTCCTTGAAATTCCCGAAGTGGTACGGACACAGACAAGCTTCCACGGACATACAAATCAACTTGTTTTATGTTCTTGCATGCCAAGCAATAATACTAAAAAAAATTTCTTCTGTAGACAGAAATACCGCTTCAGGAGCTGTTGAAAAAAAAAAAAAAAAAATCATCACGAAACTACATAAAATTTAAATGACTCTGATATGGCAGAGTTTTAGATAAAACAGAATAATCAATAATAATAATCAATATAAAATAATTAAATTAAAATAATAAATAAATAATAAAATTAATATAATAATAATAATAATAAGAATTAAATATTTAAGAATAATTTAGTCATCTCTGAAAATCCTAACGATTACAAATACATAGTTAATCAATTGATGGTGATCGAATAGTATTTATATATGGAAATGAGGAGACTCGTATCTGTCTTGTCGTTCCGATAACGACTTTCTATAGCGGTTTCGCAAAGTGTGGCAGTTCCTCATACATGTATAAAAAATTTATTTAGACCAGGGACTTTAAATGTAAGGTTTCTTCCCAAGTTTGCAGATGATAGCAAAATGGGCTACCTCAATAGAGGGACATAATAGACTGCGATGCGTAGTAAAGATTTAAAAATAAGGACGGGAGCTGTTTAGATCGTTGATGGGATTGACACCACGCATTGGGCATGACAGACTACACTATGATTGACCACAATTCTAGTAATCAACATTATAGTTATCCAAAGACGTTATCACATAGTTCAAATGTTATACCTACTCATGATAAATAGAATATACGTTTCTCAAATGCTTTATATTTCAATATCGTGCCTAACTGCATACTTATCATTAACACGATATGCTGCTACTACTACACGTTTTCCCCACGTCGCTGACTAAAACTCAACTTTATCCAGACCCGGCCGGATCTGCTGCTGTAAAAGCAGATGTGTCTTCATCCTTTCTTCAGCTAAATTGTTTCCTTTCCTCATTCATCCTTCATAATAAAACTAAATCTTTTTTCTTCCTAATATAATCTACTGGTTCGCATCATGCTTGGTTCTCTGGCCGATTCAGGGGCTAGAGGGCAGAGACACAGCGCTGCGGACCTAGTGAGGTGTGTTAAAAACATTTCTCGTCCCATATCCACCTCTCGCTAATTGTGCTAATTTTTAATCAAAGCTACGGAGAGAAAGAAATCGTTGCAGGGAATACTCTTCGACGAGCAAGCTGGCCTATGCCGTTGCACTCTCGATCAAAAGGGGAAAAGTTGAGCATAAACAGCTCTCCCTTGGTTATCTTTCTCCCTCAACTGCACAATGCTATCATCTCGTCAGCAACTTCTGTAAATCTGCCTTCCTCCGTCTTCATTCAATCTGATCAATTGTAGCTTGCATTTAAACTCCCAACTGAAGAAGGCTAATCTCTTCGGCCCCGCGCTCAACTATATCTCTATGTTCCAATACTAGCACCTTTCCGTTTCCTCAGTCGTGGCGCAAGCCTCTCACATGTCCAACCTATTCCGGAAAAAAGGAAGCCGCTCTGATCCTTCAAACTATCGCCCTGTAGCTCTCACTTGGTATTATTCTATCTAAGTGTGTTCTGTGAATCCCTTCCTCAAACTAAAACTTCTATAGATCAGTTCTGGAAACTCACTCCGATCGCCAGTACCGGCCTCTCGTTGCCACGAAGTCTACTGGCAATATACATTCCTATCTAACTGCCGACTTTATAGTTTGTTTGCTCTTAGGAACTACGACAGACGCGGGTCAGGGTCTTGCGTTTTTGATTATATCCAAAGCAATTTTGACCGAAGGTATGGCACGCAGTCATGCTCTCCAAGCGCTCCCCTTTGGGTTCCTCCTTCTCTTTGCTTACTTACATATCTAGCTTTCTTTCAAATCGCATCAAGTATCGGCGGGTGTTGTTGTTATGGGGGCGAATTCTAATCTTCTTTTTTACTGGGTCAATAGTGCTGTGTTCCTCAGGGTTATGTTCTATCTCCTATCTTTTATTCCTACTTTTCATTAATGATCTTCTCACCTGCACCCTCTAACACTGTATCCACTCGTATTCCGATGACTCGGACCCTTCATTCTTTAACTCATATTCCATTTCTATTCCACTGTTTACTTCTGGAATTGCCCGTCTCGTCCTAAATCTTCCGATTCCTTCATAATCTCTCTCGCTGATGGATTTGAAATAACTTTGTGAAATTCAATTCTTTAAAAACCCAACTTTTGCAAATCTCCTTCTCCAAAATACCTTCTAACTTTCCTGTCTCTTTCGACGGTTCTGTCGTCTCTCCTGTTGACAATATAAACATCCTTGGCCTTAACATAAACAAAAAAATGTCTTGGAAACCTCACATCACAACGGTTGCTAGGGCGGCCTCAAAGAACTGGAAGTTCTGTTTAGACTGTGAGACTTCCTCCTTTTCTCAGTTGCTCAGCTATGACAAAGGTCTCATCCGCCATGTATGGAGTACCTGCTCTCCATTCTGGGGGGGGGCTCTCGTTTCACCCGGCTTTTGGACGAGGTCGAGTCAACGGGCAAAAAAGCTTATATAAACCTGTTCTGTTACTTCCAGTCACTTGACCCCTCTATCTGATGCAAGACGATGTTGGTGGCTTTCATCTCTATCCTCATAGGTTACCGCGCAGCGGCAAACTGCCCTCGAAGGAACTGTTATCACCGCTTACCACCACCTTTGCAGACGCCTCTTCTAGCCACAAATAGGTGCTGTTCTGGCCACGAGTATTTGTGTTGACCATTGGCAACTCCAGGCTAGTTTGCTGTGGTGCTCCCTTCCTCTTTCCCCACCACCTCTGTTTTGTGGAATTCTCTTCCATCTTCTGTATGTTCCTACTGAATTTAATCTCCCTCACTTGAAAGCCTGCGTCTGTGTGCTCATATGCGAAATTTGCGCTAGAGGGTGAAATTTTGAGAGAGTACTACACCCCTTCTTGAATAGGCTCTGCCCGTGAGTGGTTTGACAACTGTAAAAAAAATCCTTGAATGGCAGATATGTGGCAAATGAACGAATCTCCTACTCCCCCATCCAAAACATCATTCAAATATATCCCAGAAAATCGTATACTCTTTTCAAAGCATTTACCAAACTTCAGCATGGATCATATGTCGCAACCAAACAAACATACGTTGACCTTTTCAAACTTAAAATTTTAACCTTAGACTTCTAGTACTCCACACACACACAAAATCTACCAATAGCTTCTTTAACCACACGTCACTCATCAGAATTGCAAATTACTCATCTCTCCCCCTCTCATTCTTTCCACACCAACACAAACACCATTTCACACCACACCACTCGATTTTCACCGCTTTCCTATCATCTTTGTTCAAGTCACAGCAAGCAAATCCAAATTTCCCTTTCAAACTACATCCATCACCTCTCTCTTCATCTCCTCAACATTTATTCCTCTGACATTTCATATTACAGATACGATTCATACATTTCGCCGAAAGATAGAAAGGGCGCTTACTGGGATCACGACCTTCTCCGAGGCTTGCATTTAGCATTCCTGGCAAAAAAAAAGTGTAAGTTGTAGTAGGCAGCCAACCTAACTACCACCGTTCCTTAGTCGCCTTCTACGACACGCAACGCAGGACATAGGATGTGGGCAATTTTTTCTCCCTACACGTATGGATATAAGGGATAGGATGTCTGTAGATGTTGTCTAGAAGAGGGTGTGGATATAAGTATTTGTATATGATATGTTGTCTGGAGGATTGCAGTGTGATATTGAACGCATACAGAAAAGTTCGAACCATAGGCACTACGAATGTCATTACGATACCAGAAGCAAAAATGGGGTATATATATATATATATATATATATATATATATATATATATATATATAAATATATATATATATATATATATACTATATATATATATATATATATATATATATATATATATATATATATATATATATATATAATTATTATTATTATTATTATTATTATTATTATTATTATTATTAGTATTATTATTATTATTATTATTATTATTATATTATTATTATATTATTATTTTTGAGTTTTAAATATTATTCAAAATCCTTAATATTTGTTCAAATTAATCGGCCAAAATAATCGGCCAAAATTTGCCCGATGACGATGGATGAGATGGACGATTTAAAAAAAAATATGCCGATTTTTGCCGATGACGATGACGATGATACTAATATTTCACTAATATATATATATATATATATATATATATATATATATAGGTTGGGACTTCATAACTGATCAAACTTAAGACTTCATTGTAATTTGCTAGCAGTGGTTCAACTTTTTTGAGGAAACTCCAATCAAACAAATCCGCTTTTAATGATGTCCTTAGATTCGATTTAATTATTTCTAAATCTGATTATAAGTGCTAAGACTCACTTGAGTGTGAGGCAAAGCTGTAAATGTGCAAGCACCATCTTGCAAAATTTTAGGATAATGATGGATTGCTTCTGTAACTGTTAAAATTGATGGTTAATTTTTGTTGCCATTTAATGCTGTATATAATTCTGCTTTATAATTTTCCAGAGGATTTTTAAATTGACAGGCTTTTAATGAACGACTCATTTTTCAATCACTTTTCTGCTTGATCCAGTTGGTCACATTGCCTATCAACACTGGCTTCTTCATCCTCACCTGACAATATACCACAGCTTTTAATATCATATCTTTAGTCTAAAGATGCTGAACTATGGATAAACATAGATGACTGAAAAAAAAAAAATTTTAGTTAGCATTCTTTCACGAAATTTTTATGTAATTTGCTTAAATCTCTCCTTTATTTTGTAATATTAATTAGATACTTCCATTCTCTATAATATTTTCCAACAAGTTCTCTGCTTAAATTTTCCTTGTTTCAAGATAAGGATATTTTTATAATTTTATGAGGGTTTCAATTCACTCTCTGACCATTGGGGAGAGAAACTTCAGGTGTACTTCACTTTTCTAGTTTGAAGCTTTAAAACTTCCATTAATTTTGGGGGACACACTACTTTTACTATTTGTCTTGCCTTTTTTATAAGATGTGTTTGTTGCAAAAGTATTGTTGTCGTGGTTTTGAGGCCACAAACAAATCTCAATAGTCGTGGGTCCTGGAAAGAAAAAACCAAAGAACAAAAACAAAAATAAATAAACACAAAGAAAACTCAGGGAAAAAAAAATCAAACGCAAAAACACAAGTAACCAAAAAAAATTTATTAAAAATACCACCAACCTCAAGGTCAGCCGATACCGATACCGCAACCACCCAAAGGTAACCCACCACTACAAGGTAAATCGCAACCGCGTACGTACCGAAATCGCTCGCAACACCTGCACCACAACAAGGTGAACCGCAACCGTACCGCCCAAAAGTAATATCAGATATCAATGAACATCCGCGCGAATGTTCATTGAAATCACCCAAAAATCTATAAAAAAATTAATCATTAAAATATATAGAGCCTTAATACTTATAAAGGCTATAATGCGTTAAACAGTTCTCCACTAGTACTCCTTCTTAATTCTCCTACACAATTCTCAATACTAATCTTTCCTTTCCTCCTTTGACAAGTCTACACAATCTTTAATCTTATCTTTGTTCCAGAAATTGTCTTGCAAGCAATTTAGTCAATCTCTCTCCTTCTACTCTCTTTTCAGATTTCCTTCACCAATTTCTATCTATAACCAAGCTTCTCTAATCTAATCTTTCCTCTTTTCCTTTTCAGTCATTAAATCAATCAATCAATCTTCTTATTATCTGGTATTCCGTTGTGATTGCCGAATAAGCTCAAGCTCCAAAAAAAAACTGCGGAGTAATAAAAACATCGCATTATAGAAATCAAAACAAAAAAATATATAATAATAATAATAATAATAATAATAATAATAATAATAAAAGAATAATAATAATAATAATAATAAATAATAATAATAATAATAATAATAATAATAATAATAATAATAATAATCATAATTAATAAGGATAATAATAATAATAATAATAATAATAATAATAATAATAATAATAATAATAAGGATAGTAATAATAATAATAATAATAATAATAATAATAATAATAATAATAATAATCATAATAATAAGGATAATAATAATAATAATAATAATAATAAGGATAGTAATAATAATAATAATAATAATAATAATAATAATAATAATAATATGAATTAAATTAATGACTATATTACAAAAATGAATTATATTGTAAATGAATTTCATAAATTAAATAACAGAAAAAATGCCTTTAATAACTAATAATTATAGTGAATTAAAATATTAAATAAGTAAATGAAAAAAATATAATAAAAAATATAACCCCACCAAAGCAAGGTGCTTACCTGGGTGGTTGACCCAGTTTTTTTTCTTTTCTCTAAAAGCCGACGAATCCCAACAGCAACGCACCAATTCGCAAATTCAGACTAAAAGATAAAAACAACTTTTTATAACCAAGTCCAGCATTCATCAAAAAAGTCAATCAACAACAACATTCACACTTACCTCAACCAATCAGAATGAGAATCAGTCACTGAACCCTCGTACATCGGCCGCTGAACAAAAAGGAACTTCAGAACTTCTAGAGCTTCACCAAGCGAATCCAGACTCAAACTAAAAAACATTAACCCATCAATCAATCATAAAATTAATAATAAATAACCATAAAAAATTATAATATAGAAATAATAAATAATGATAATAATAATAATAATAATAATAGTAAATAATGTATATAATTACCTGTCACACGTAAGTCGTAGAAAAAGTGAAGCGTCGACTTTCGTTCTTGACGCTTTTAAAAGAAATCCAAAAAAAATTCGAAACTTATATAAAAAGTCTATTGTCCTCTTTTTCGCTAAAAACTTTTAACTAGAAATATATGAATATAATAAATAAACATATCTCATATAATAATAATAATATAATGAATAAATAATATAATAAATAAAATAAATCACTAAATTAAAAAAACACAAGAAAAAAATAAACTAGCACTGCAGTCAATGGTATTCCATGTTGGTGGACGTTCTAGAAGCACCCCTAAAAAAAATAATAAAACTGGTAAATTGTGAGACAAACAACAAAAATCCTAATCCTAAAACACTACATCCCTCCCACCTAAGTTTGTCTCATAATTCGAACGCCACCAACTTCATTCACTCGCTCTTACATTCTACAATCCCTTTTTCATAATCCAATCATACTCTTCCACTCTGCCTCTACTCCTAGTACAAGGTCTCCTTGTACTTTCTACCTGGTCCCTATTACCATTCTCAATTCTGTCAACAATCACATCTTCAACTTCTACGATTTCATTCACACCTTCCAATCTAAGTAACTTCTCAGACATATTCGCAATTTCTTTATTAATCTCTCTTACTCGTGCATTCACCTTTATTTCATTCACCACTTCATCCAATTCCACGCAAAATTTACTTGCATCTTCCACCCTCATATTCACACTCCTATCCCTAACATCTCTTAATCCTGCTAACACACTTTCACTCTCATCCAACGGAAACTTACATAATGTATAGGTCTGATTCAAACTCTGCACACCATTTCCATTATCCCACCAAAACCCTGAAAAATAATTCTCACTCTCATCATCCTCATCAAACAATCCTTTTAGTCTGTCAACCTTACCAACTTTATTTTCTTTCTTACGTTTCTTCTTCCTACGTTTTTCTATTAAAACCAACTCTTTACCTTGTAACCACAAATCATTCACTCCTTCTACATTCTCATCCATTCCAGTGTCATTCATCCAAAACTTATACACTGGGTGAGCCTTCAAATATCCAGGTGGCTCCCTCCACGGCCTCAACTGCATCTGATGCGCTCTAAACTCACTCACTCTACCATCTGCCTCCTTCTCAAGCACATAACTAACTCCATTCGACATCACTCTTTTCACAATATAAGGCCCTTCAAACTTTTCCCTCATCTTACTTACATTCAAACGGCCCTTCTCAATCACCTCTTTCAAAACCTTATCCCCTACTTCAAAACTTGCAAACTTCAGACTCCCTTTTCTCCAAACATCCCTATCACTTTCAGGCAATCCTAACCTAGGTTTAACAAACTTCTCAAAATTCATCACATACATACATGGAGACATACCAGTAGCCCTATGCACAGTCATATTATATGCCCACAACACTTTTCCTATCCAATAATCCCATTCATTCTCTCGCTCACTCATCATTCGTAACATCTCACTCAACGTTCGTACAGTTCTTTCAGCCAAACCATTCGAACTAGGCATATACGGAGTAGTCCGCACATGTTCAATCCCCCAATCACTCAACATCTGCTCAAACGCCTGTCCCACAAACTCTGGTCCATTATCACTCAACATACGCTTCGGTTTACATACACACATTGGCAACAAAACCTCTCTCACTACCTTAGCTACATTCGCACTAGTCTTATTCTTCACAGGCACAGCATACGCAAACTTACTCTTATGATCTACCATCACTACCATTCCTACATACCCACATGCAGTCACTGGCAAAGAAACACAGTCAATCACCACTAACTCAAAAGGTTCACTCACATCCATTCTCAACACAGGAGGTTTTACATACATTCTCTGATACTTTCCTTTCTGACACTCTTCACAAGTAGTCGCCACATCCTTCACTATCTTTCGCAACCAAGGGTTAAACACTCTCTCTTTCATACATTCCCATAATTTAAACTTTCCCATGTGTCCATATCTACGATGAATCACTAAAGCCATCCCTACTGCCCCAACCACAGAAAATACTGGTACATACAAATCTTCCTCTCGCACTTTCCTAATATAATACACCACATTCTCACACACAACAAACTTTTTCGCAAACACCTTAAAATCGTCTATCAACTGGTCCCATCTACACACTTCCTTATTCGACAAAATACATTTTCTCAGCTCACAGACCATAGGACATTCCTCTTGCATCACTTCAATATCTCCCATACTCAACAATTCCTCATCACCCACACCAACTGTTACCATTCCTACGAAATTGGTCATGCATACATCCCCCTTATGCATTCTAACTATTTCCCGATTTCCTTTCAGCAATCTTTCATTTCCTACGTCTACTGACAACCCATTCATTCTTAAAAATTCTATCCCAAACAAAAAACAATACGGCATTCGTTCTTCATCAAGCACAACAAACCTATGTCCAACTCTCTCTAACATTCCTATCTCTACTTTTAACAAAACCTCTTCCCAAGCTACAATTTCACCTGCCCCAATCCCCTTTATCTTTACACTTGTATTCCTCCGAGGTATCTGCCAGGTCATTTGCTCAAGCTCTCGTACCACTGACGCATTCACCAAAGAAATCTGAGACCCAGTGTCAATCAACCCACAATATACCTTACCATCCACCTGCACTTTTACCGCCATTCTACCACTCATCCCATGTTCACAATACACTACCTCTTCAATCTCCCCAGGACAAATCATTTTCGCATCCTCGTCATCCTCAATAACACAATCTTCTACTCCCTTTTCCAAAACATACTTCCTATCATAACTCTTTTTCTCTATCACCCAATTATAATGCACCCCACTCAAACACTGTAAATGCAGCTCACCTACACTATTTCTATCAATCCCTTCACTCCTATAAATTACCGGTCGTTCCCCGCCATAATGCACACACACAACTACTTTAAACAATTTACTCACAACAACCAACACCTCTTGCAACGGAATCACACCTCCATTACACATAGTCTTTAACTCTCTTACATACTGTCGCACCTTCTTAACTCCTATCTGATCAGGTTTCTTGCACACCTCAGTCATAACTTCCCTCCGCAATTCTTCTATACTCTCAGGCACTCTCAAAACCAACCCATCCTTGGCTAGATCCTGTAAACCATACAACACACTTTCGAACATAGAATCACCTCCACCTCTACTTTCTTTCCCTTTCATTAACCCCTTAGGCAAATACTCAGGATCGATCACCAACGTTTCACTCATTCTCTCACTCCCTGGCATTCGAGACATCAAGTCTGCAATCTCATTCCTTTCACCCGGGATATATTCAACAACATAATCAAAATCACTCAAATCTTCCAAAGTTCTCGCAAGCCTACTATCAACTGTCCTCATTCTCTGCAAATACACTAAGGGTTGATGGTCCGTTCGCACTACAAACTTAATCCCATACAAAAACGGACGCAACGATTTCAGACAAAACCTCAAAGCAGCCAACTCTCTTTCAATCGTAGAATACTTTCGCTCTGTCATACTAAAAGCTTTTGAAACATATGCAATCACTCGTTTTCTTTCAATCCCATCAATTACCTGCTCTTGCATCAAACAACCTCCCATACAATACCCACTTGCATCCGTATACACTTCCAAGGGTTTAGCATACTCACTATAATCTGGATACGCCAGCTCTACATCTTTCGCAACTTCAGCCTTCAACTTCTCAAATGCTTCATTCATTCTGTCATTCCATTTCACAATCGTACTCTTCTTTTTACCAGTCCATTCAGTCAAAGGTTTCATCACACCAGAACAATCTTTCATAAACTTCCTTCCAAACTCTACCAAACCTAAAAATCCTCTCAGCTCTCTAACATTCCTAGGTCTAGGAAAATTCCTAACTTTTTCAACAAACTTCTCCGCTTTCTTTAACCCAGTCGCACTAACCTTGTGTCCTAAAAATTCAACCTCATCCGCAAACCATTCACATTTCTCAACTTTCACTTTTATACCTACATCCTCCAACTTTTTCAACACATCATTCACTAACTTCAAATGCTCAGAGAAAGTCTCAGTCATCACTAATATATCATCTATAAACACCATCACATTCTTACTAGGAAAATCATTCATAACCACATTCATCGCCCTCTGAAAAGCTGCAGGAGCATTGGCCAACCCAAAACTCAAATTCCTAAACTGATAATGCCGCTTAGCAGTCGAAAAAGCAGTCACACACCTACTATCCTCTTCCACTGGCATCTGATAATATCCACGCACCAGATCCATTTTCGTAAAGACTTTCATTCCATACATACTATACACACATTCTGACACTACACACATAGGAAACCTATCTTTCACAGTCTTTTCATTAACCTTACGATAATCAATACATAACCTCAATCGTCCATCAGGCTTTCGCACAGGCACAATCGGACTATTCCAAGGACTCACACTCTCTTCCAACACACCTATTCGCTCTAACTCTTCACACTGCTCTTCAATCTCATTCGCAACTGGGGGAGGAAAGTGACGAGGTCGCTGGTATATGGGGGTATCTTCCGATAACACAATACGGAATTCAGGCAACTGTGCCTTCCCAAAATCCTCATCGCTTTTGCTTAGCACTTTCCTCCTTTCCCACAACATTCGTACAATCTTTTGTCTCCTTACTTCATTCAAACCTTCAGGCAACTGTATTTTCTCAACCATCTCATCATGCACCCAATCTTTCCTCTCAATATCACCAGCAAAAACATCACATTCTCTCTCTCTCTCGAGTTCCCTATAATCAAAACAGAATACAAACTACCAACCACATCACCAACCCTTATTCCTCTCACTCTCTTCTTTTTCACATCAGGCACCTTTTGCATACATACTCTAGGATTGTCCATATCTAATATACCATCAAATACATGTGCAACCCTTTTCACTCTATACTTCGCATCATAACCATCGACCAGAAACATGCTATTCTGGTCGACATCCACACCTACATTCGCATTCCAACCTACCTTTACACTTACCACACCATCAGCTTTCAAAGACATATCTTCCATAGCAAACACTTCCACACCTTTTACCAATTTCACCTTTACATCCCCTACCTTATTCACATACATCTGACATTTCCCATCCTTATTCACCTTTTTCTCTATCATCATACTATGGATAATCATCCCATTCATACTTAAAAACTTATACCCTAACAACAGGTCATACTTTTCATTCTTACTATCAATAACATAGAACTCACCTTCCTCCATACTTATACCTCCAATCTTAACACTCTCCCTAAATTTTGTAACGACCGGTATTACCATATTACTAATCCCCTTAATATTCCCTTTTCCTGACTCTTTCTGATCTTCCCGTATATTCATCCTATCATACGCACTTTTATACACTATACTGACCATACACCCAGTATCAATCAAAGCTCTCACTCCAATACCTCCGCAATAAACCTTAATAGTCATGCACTCATCTACCGGACCAGCCGAAAATACATCCGCACTTACAATCCCTTCCCTAGCAACACTCAGCCCCTTTCCACCACTTAAGGATCCACCAGCTGTAAACCCTACACTGTCTCGTTTCCCGGACCAGTTCCCCTTACCTGATTATTCATACCTACTACTTCATTCACACTTACATTTCTAGTACCACCTACAGCTGAACCATTACCAACAACATTTCCATTAACCGCATTACCACCACCACCAGCAACTACATTTTGATTCATTTGCATCATCCCAGGTTGTCTTACTCCCCAACACCTACCAGCCACGTGCCCTACCTTCCCACATAACGTACAGGTATTTCTAGGGAACCTGCACATCCTCGAAAAATGACCCTCAGTCCCACAATTTCCGCATACAGTCTTCCTTACATTCACACCTTGCTGACAATCTCTTACCCAATGATCTATCCCTCCACATCTCCTACATCCAGCCCGTTTTGAGGGTCTGTGCAATTCATAGCCATATGGCCCACTTGCCCACAACTAAAACACGCCCCATTTGCCCATCTACATTCCGAAATCAAATGTCCCATCTTACCACACCTAAAACACTTCACATCCATACCCCCTGCATTCTCTCTGTTCCAAGTCCTATTCATATTCTCTCTCACATTCCCTTGATTGTACCCCACATTCTCTCTCACGTTCGTATTACCAACTGGTGTTCTGCTCGCACTCATCGCATTCGTACCTCCTACATTCACCTGTCTTTCATTTTCACTTCCATAGAAATCTTCTAGGAACTTTACCATAACTTCATACGGATTTGCCTTCAGAGCATCCCTATACGACTTATACTGCGGCACTGGTGAAGCCCTTTCATTCATTCCCCTACCACTGTACACATCATGCCTCTCATACTCCTCTCTATCTCTTTCATTCTTCTCAAACTCACGATCTTCTACTATCTCTAATACATCCCTCCACTGCAATCGTTCCCTACTCCACCTCATTTTCTCTTTACGCCTCGCATTTATAAACTCTGCCACTGGAGGAGGGATTGTCTCCAGGAATTTCTTCATCAACATTTTGTTTTCATTTATCCCCTCATCCCCAAACTTCACTCGAGCCAATGTTTCCAACCTATGTGCATAATTATCCAATCTTTCATTCTTTCCTCTCCTAGCCTTATCAAAGTCATTCACACGTCTATACTTTACACCCCCTTTAACTCTTTCAACCTGTTCCAACATTCTTTCCTTTACTACTTCATACTTCGGCTCACCCACACTCACGATAGCCTTATAAAAATCAAACATTCTCCCTTCCAAAAACTCACCTAACTCTTTAACCCAAAACACCTTATTTTCATCAAATTTTTCTTTACAATAACTCTCATACTCTCTAAAAAATTCACACACATCCTTAGTTCCATACACATTATATTTATTAATCTTCGGAATGTCCCTAATAAGGACACTCCGTGCAACTTGAACATCATCTCTCGAGTCTTCAGACGTGGTATCCTCATAATTCTCATTCAGTTCCTCATTCACACTACTATATAAAGAATCTATACTCTTACCTTTTGCTATCACTCTTCTTTCATGTCTTCTATTCTTCGACGTCTTCTTCTTCTTCTGATCCTTCTTCTCTTTTTTCTTTTCTTCTTTCTCCTTCTTCTTTCTATTTTTATCTTCTTTCATTTTCTCTTTATCCATATCCTTCTCATCCACATCACTTACAATCTTTTCCTCTTCCAAATCGCTCTCTCCCTTCTGTAAATCTACTATCTTCGGAGTAGAGGTTACTCTCTTTTGCGTCCCTTTCGTTCCAATCTCTTTTGCAAACCTCTTATTCAGTATATCATCCATTCTTGCTTCCATTCTCATTTCCATTTGTTTTTCTCTCTCCTGCATTCCTTCTTCCATCTCTCTCAGTCTATCAATTAAGTCCTCATTCTCCTTTTCTTTCTTCCTTAATGCCTCTTTCAGTCTCTCTACTTCCAATCCCAATCTCACTTCCTCAGGCGTAGCCATCTTACCTGCTATCGTCTATGTCCCCTAGGTCTTCCGTCCAGACGCCCCACGTTGGGCGCCAGAAATATGTCGTGGTTTTGAGGCCACAAACAAATCTCAATAGTCGTGGGTCCTGGAAAGAAAAACCTGAGAACAAAACAAACAATAATAAATAAACACAATAAAACTCAGGAAAAAAAATCAAACTCAAAACACACAAACAACACAAAAATTTATTAAAAATAATCACCACGGCAAGGTGAACCGCTAGTGTAAGCACCCGTAACCGATACCGTAACCGATTCGAAAATATACTACCACCACTACAAGGTAAATGGTAACCGCAACCCCGCACCGAAATCGCAATACCTGCACCACCACACCAAGGGAAATCGCAACCCCCTTAAGTACGGCAAAGTGAACCGTTATTTTTATCAGATATTAATGAATACTGCAGATATTCATTAATATCTTCAACCTTAAGCCTAAAATAGATATTCTTAATACTAGAAAAAAAATAATTCGTGCAATTCTCCAAATATTCCTTAATTTTCCTACAATTCTCAGTTCTCCAATAATACTCCTTCTCTATTCAATCAAGTTCTACTTGTGTATCCTCAGTTTCCAACAATACGCCTTCTAAATTCTCCTTTCCATACAAATCTCAAAGAATCCTCTTTCTATCATTTCCGGGTTTCCTTTACTGGTAATTCTAACTCGCTCTATTCTACTTTAAGCTTTTCTTTTCTTAGTTCAAAAAAAAAATATTCCAATTATCTTTTCTTTCCCCTTTTATATCAATTCTGTATTATTCCAGAAGATTTGAAAGTCTGCAAGACCAGCTCCAAAAAAAACTGCGGAGTAAAAAGAATATCGCATCATAGCAATCGCAATAAAAAGAAATAATAATAATAATAATAATAATAATAATAATAATAATAATAATAATAATAATATGAATTAAATTAATGACTATATTAAAAAATGAATTATATTGTAAATGAATTTCATAAATTAAATAACAGAAAAAAATGCCTTTAATAACTAATAATTATAATGAATTAAAATATTAAATAAGTAAATGAAAAAAATATAATAAAAAATATAACCCCACCACTGCAGGGTGCTTACCTGGGTGGTTGACCCAGTTTTTTTTTTTCTCTTTTCAACACGATCAACACGAAACAATTCACGCAGAATGCTTCCCTCAAATTCCACTCGACGACACTCCAATCAGACTACAAATAAAAAACAAATTTATACAACCAATCCAGCCTTCATAATAAAAAAATCAATCAACAACAACATTCACACTTACCTCAACCGAATAAAAGAATCAGCCACTGAACCCTCGTACATCGGCTGCGGAACAGAAATAACTCCTCAGACTTCTAGAACTTCACCAAGAGAATCCAGACTCAAACTAAAAAACAGACATCAACCCTTCAATCAATCATAAAAATAATAATAATAATAATGAAAAAATATAATATAGAAATAATAAATAATGATGATAATAATAATAATAATAGTAAATAATGTTATAATTACCTGTCACACGTAAGTCGTAGAAAAAGTGAAGCGTCGACTTTCGTTCTTGACGCTTTTACGCTTTTAAAAGAAATCAAAAAAAAGTTCGAAACTTATATAGAAAGTCTATTGTCCTCTTTTTTTTTCTCTAAAAAAAATACTAATAATAAATAAACATATAAAAAAAATCACTCTTAAAAATAAACACTTATATAAAAAAACAGTAACAAGAACAATAATGAAATTATTGACATTAACAAATATTCATCCTTTGATAAAATAATGAACAAGACAAACAAAAATCCAAATTACTACAACGAGAGGTGATCCTTATAAGAAATCATTAATGTATTGGGTCAAGAAGGTTCCAATTTCTTGTTTTACTAAAGAAATTGAGTATTTATTGAATAATGATAAAAAAGAAAAAATTCCAATAATGGTAGATAACCTAAATTTATTTTTGGACATGGAAGGTATATTAAGATCTAAGGGTCGCATTTCAAAATGTACATATGTTAATTATGATGTACATAATCCTATTGTATTATCTCGATTTCATTATTTTACAACATTGTTAATTTATAAATCTCACCAAAAAGTACAACACCTTGGTCTTGATTCCACACTAACACACATTAGGAATCAAGGGTTTTGGATCCCTAAAGGTAGAATAGCAGTTAAAAAGATTATACACAACTGCATGATTTGCAAGAAAATAAATGTCAGAGCATTTAAATATCCAAAATACACTGATGTCCCTAAACATCACATGCAGCTAATCACTCCATTTAAATTTGTAGGCATTGACTATACTGGTCATCTATTTGTAAAAACCACTAATAGCACCACACTCGACAAAATGTTTATATTAATTTTCACATGCCTGAATATACGAGCTATACACATAGAACTTGTGCCAGATATGAGTGTACCTAACTTTCTATTAGCATTCCAACGCTTCTGTAATCTTTATAACATCCCAGATTACATATACTCAGATAATGCTCGTACATTTGAAAAGGGTGCCAACATTTTGCAAAAGGCCTTAGAGTCTGATGAGTTTGTGAAGGAACTTCAATTAAATAACATACGACATGTAAAGGTGCCTGTATACGCTGCATGGTTTGCTAGTTTTTGGGAAAGACAAATAAAAACTCTGAAAAGCTGTATGTACAAGGTGATTGGGAGAGCTAAGTTGACATATTTTGAATTATTGACTACACTATCATTTATTAAAAATGCTGTCAACTCTAGACCCTTGACTTACCGATCTGAGTCCAACGATATTGATATTATAACACCTAATTCATTTCTAAGATTAAATTGTAACTCATCACTAATATTGAGGAGTGAGGAAGGAGATATATGGAAGGAAACTGACCAAGACACTCTAGAAAAAACCTTAGATACTCAAGAATCAATGTACACCCAATTTAAACAACTTTGGTATGAAGAGTATTTGCTTAGCTTAAGAGAATTTGGTCAAAAGCTGCATGAAACAACTTGGGAAGATAGAATAAAAGTAAATGATATAGTCCTGATCAAATCTACTATTAGACCAAGACCATTTTGGATGACAGGTAGAGTACTCGAATTGGTGATGGGGCATGACAGTAAAATTAGAACAGTGAAGATAAAACAGAGCAATGGCCAAATAGCATATCATGCTATCTGTAATCTCTATCCATTGGAATTGTCAATAACACATACCAAATTAACACCTTCTGACACCAATCAACAACCAAACCTAACTCAAAACAAAGCAAGTGTAAATATATCAGATAATTCTGGGATGGCATCAAACCGTCCCAAGAGAAAAGCTGCACAAAAATGTGCTCAATTTATAAAGGATAATCTTGATGATT
>JABUQX010002309.1:0-15000 GCA_015478945.1 Trachelipus rathkii | reverse complement strand
AAAGGAAGTTATGATTATGGCACATGACAGTATCATGGGAGGACATCTCGGGATTAAGAAAACGACGGATAAGGTACTCTCAGAGTTCTACTGGCCAGGAATGAATGAAGACATATCCAGATTTTGTCACTCCTGCGATATTTGCCAGAAGACGGTACCAAAAGGGAAGATTGTAAAAACGCCATTGACAAAAGTCCCACTTATAGGAACACCGTTCAAGAGGGTGGCGGTAGATCTTGTAGGACCGATTGTGCCTTCCTCTCAAGATGGGTATAAGTATATACTAACCCTTGTAGACTATGCCACGAGGTACCCGGAAGCTGTACCGTTAAAAAACATTGACACAGAGACTGTTGCTGAAGCTCTGGTGGACTTGTACAGTAGGCTTGGGGTACCGGATGAAATACTAACTGACCTAGGGACACAGTTCGTGTCAAAATGCATGAAGGAAGTCTCTAGGCTATTGAATGTGAAGCAATTGTGCACAAGTCCATATCATCCAATATGTAACGGCCTTGTTGAAAAATTCAATGGCACGATGAAGAGGATGTTAAAAAGGTTGTGCAGCGAACAACCCAGGAGGTGGAATAAATACATTAACCCTTTATTATTTGCTTATCGTGAAGTGCCACAGGAGAGTACTGGATTCGCACCTTTTGAACTTTTATATGGTAGGACCGTGAGAGGGCCTATGCAGATTATGAAAGAGTTATGGATTAATGAGCGACAGCAAGATGAGGTGACGAATAGTTACCAGTATGTTTTTAAGTTGAGGGAAAAACTGGAGGAAACCCTGAAAATAGCGTCAGCAGAATTGGAAAAAGCCCAAAATAGATACAAGCACTATTACGATAAAAGCGCCAAGGAGAGGAGATTTAGAATAGGGGATGCCGTTTTAATATTGTTACCCACTGAAAGTAACAAACTATTGATGCAATGGAAGGGACCTTATGAAGTCGTCGGAACTGTTGGCGAGAATGATTACAGAGTGAAAGTTAACGAGAAAGTTAAGACCTATCACGCAAACTTATTAAAAATATATAACAAAAGGAGTGAAGAAACACCGGACGATATACATATCGCGTGCGTAGGTGTGGTGGATTTGGAAGAGTGTGAGAAAGAAGAATTAGATTTGGAAGAGGACGCGATCGTCTTAGGGAACTGCACACCTAAAGAGAGCGTTAGTGATATTAAGATTGGGGTTGAGATAGATGAAGATAAGAAGACAGAGATAAAAGAGATATTAAATGAGTATAAACATGTATTTACGGATCTGCCTGGTAATGTCGATATAGTGCAACATGAAATCAACTTAACGTCCGAAGTCCCAATAAAAAGCAAAGCTTACCCCATACCTTATGCACTGAGGGAGACACTAAAAAAAGAGGTCGCTGAAATGTTAAAAATGGGAGTAATCAGGGAGTCCGAGTCACCTTATGCATCCCCGATAGTGATGGTGAAAAAGAAAGATGGATCAAACCGGGTATGCGCAGACTACAGAAAATTAAATCAGGTTACGATATTCGATCCCGAGCCAATGGCCATGACTGAGGAGATATTTGCCAGATTTGCGAAAGACAAATACTACTCAAAAATCGATTTAAGCAAGGGGTACTGGCAAATACCTGTGAGGGGCCAAGATATTCCGAAGACAGCCTTCGTAACGCCAGATGGGCATTATGAATTTTTAAGGATGCCATTTGGGCTGGTGAATGCGGGCGCAACACTCGTTAGGGCTGTAAGGAAAATACTCAGAGGAATGAAAAGTACTGATAGCTACCTGGATGATATAATTGTGCATACGGAAACCTGGGACGACCATATAAATGAAATAAGAGAATTGTTGAGTAGATTGGCAGATGTGGGCGCGACGCTTAGGCCGTCAAAATGCGAAATCGCTGTGAGAGATTTGGAATTCCTAGGCCACAAGCTGACGGAAGGAGTTGTGGGTCTACAAGATGACAACGTGAAGAAAATTAGAGACGCTGAGAGGCCACATACCAAGAAAGGGGTCAGATCATTCCTAGGGCTGACAGGGTTCTATAGGAATTTTATACCCGACTACTCGACAATAGCCTCACCATTAACTGATTTAACCAAGAATAAACAACCAAACAAGGTGTCGTGGGGAATAGCACAGGAGAAAGCATTCGAGACTTTGAAAAGGATGCTAGTTAGTAAGCCCATATTACGACTTCCCGACCTTACTAGGTCATTCGTACTCCAAACCGACGCGAGTGATGCGGCTGTAGGGGCAGTACTGCTGCAGCAGTTTGATGATGGACTGTTCCCTATAGCGTATGCAAGCAAAAAACTATCTACAAGTGAAAGGGTTTATTCCACACTGGAAAAAGAAGGACTTGGCATAATATTCGGGGTACGAAAGTTTGATAACTATCTATACGGGAAGGAATTTGTTCTGCAGACGGATCACCAGCCGCTTATATATATGCAGAAGACTAAATATATAAATGCCAAAGTAATGAGATGGGCACTGTTTTTACAGAAGTATAAATTTAGGCTCGAATCGATCAAAGGCATGAAAAATACTGCTGCAGATTACCTGACGAGGATTGGGATGTAAAGTACTAATGTTTTTGTTAAAAGAAAAGCCCTGTTTTCTTTCTTAATGGGGGCGTGTGTTATGCTATTAGGAATATCAAGGATGAAATTTTAAGCTCCGCAGAGATGAGCGATTAGATTTATTTATTTTCGTGGAAATATTATTTATTTGATAAAAGCAATTAATTTAAGGATAATTTCTGCTTAAAAACATTTTAAGAAAATTTAATTTTAAAGATAAAATTATCCCATGGGAATAAAGACACCAAAGGTGACTTCACACCTGATATCGTAGATACAGTGAAAGTTCATAAATAGAGGTCAATTTGTTCTCACGAGGGTTCTATCTCTTGTTGGAAATCTATCGTTGGAGACCTGTCTATTGTATCAAATTCATATTTAGAAGATTCTGTTTCAATAAAACTCTACGGCAGAAAAGAGTTATAAGAAGAACACGGATTGGAAAGATATTGATTCGATTGAAAGACACCAGTGGAATATTAATTTTAAAGAGAGAATTTAGAGTATCTTGTGAATACTTAAAGAAAATACTTTTGTGGAAGTAGATAGATACCTGAGAAGAACTTATTGGAAGTTATTTTGAAGAAAAACTTAAAACGTTCTGAAATCACTTGAAGACTTTGAGCTTGACTCAGAAACTATTTATTGAAGAATTACTTACGAATTGAAAAGAAGACTTTGTGTTTATTTACTGAGGAATAATTTACAGATCAGAAGGAACACTTCGTGATTATTTATTGTACAGACCACTGATAGTCTGTTGGAATCCTCTAGTGACTTGGAAGTGATATAGAATCCAGAAGGCTTTGTAATCGTTTATTGAATTGTCTACTGATAGTCTGTTGAAGTCTTCTAGCGACTTGGAAACGATTTGGAACCAAAAAGACTTCGTGAATATTTATTGAACTTTTGTATCTGAAATAGTGGTCTACATTGTGAAGTTATACCCTAGACCAGGGGTTCCCAAACTTTTTTCACCGGGCACCCTTGCTCTGCTAAAAAAAATTTTGCGGCACACCTACTCTTAAATTGGCTTGAGTATTTAGTCTTAGGTCTTAGGAAAACAAGAAAACACAATACAAATTTAATGCTCATTTACCTTTAATGTGAAGAATGAAACGGTTTTAATGAATTTTTCATTATTTTTTTTAAATTTATGGGAAGTTTTGACAATTTTACCCTTAAATCACTTAGCGCTGAAAGTTTACTCCTGTATCTATTTTTTTTATGTAAGCATACGTTGCGAATGCAGACTCGCATAGATAAGTGGATAAAACGCTCAAATCTTTTTAATGCAATCTTGCCAACAGCATTGTTTTCTGCATACACTTGCATCCAGAACTCTTCTTGGCCCCCTTGTTATTTAAAGTTTCAAAAAAAGTGGCGTCATGTCTTCACTGATGTTCAGCAGATTTTGAAAAGCTTCATTTGTCATCCCAGTAGGTTTACGTTTCGGGTCACACGAAAATGTGTTTGTCATCCAGCTGTAAACATCCTCGGAATCAATATCGGGAAAATACTCAACAATGTTTTTTTCCAAACCTTCCATGTGGGTATAATAATTTTGAGGAAGTTCGGTTGAAGTGGATCTCATTTGTTTTTACAAATTCTTTTAACACACGCTTCAAAAAATAAAAAAAAAATTTGTGCAAGCCTTTTATTTTGTCTAATTGTGCTCCTCCCTTCCCTTGAAGTGATGGGGTGTTTCATTTAGTTTTTCGAATATGTTGGAAAGGTATCCCAATTTAAGCTGTCAATTGGCATCAGTTAATTTTTGAATAAAAGACTGCTCTGTAAATGTGACCACCAATGCATCATTTAATTCAAACAGTCTGGCTAAAATCTTTCCTCTTGAAAGCCACCGCACTTCTGTGTGCAGCAAGAGATGGAAGTGAGCCATACCCATATCTTCGGCGGTAAGTTTTAAAAGGCGTGTTTGAAGCAGGGGGCTCTTAACATTGATTTAATTACTTCACAGCATCATTCCAGTATGACTTTTAAATCTTGTGGCATCTTTCTTGTTGCCAGGAAATGCCAATGTATGACACAGTGGCTGCTGGTGGCGTTTTCTGCCACCTGCTTCATCCTAGACACCGCTCCCTTCATTTTTCCAACCATTGCGGCCGCTCCATCACTGCAAATATCCACACACTTGCTCCATTCCAAACTATTTTCCTGTAAAAATTTGTCGATAGCATTGGAAATTTCGTCGCCAGTGGTGCAAGTCTCAAGCACTTCGCTCATCAAAAGTTCCTCTTCTATTTGCATTGTGAATGGGTACCTCACAAGCACAAGAAGAACTTCAAGTCCCACTACGTCGGTACTTTATCAAGCTGTAAACTAGAAAAAATCACGTTTTCAATCTTCATATAAGTTCTTCTCTCGGACTGTCTTTGAAATTGTGTAACTCGCGTGCTTATTAGTGTTATTTGATAGCGCACAGTATCAATGTTCCTTGACCATTATCTGAACCCTAAAATGCCAACTAACATCCTTCAGCAAGGTTAATTTAATGTCTCCGGCGAATAGTTATGCAGTTTTCCAGTTTTTGCAAAATGTAAACTGACAAAATGAAGCTTCAGTTGCATTTTTCATTTTCATTTTTAGAAATTCTCTCCATCATAGAGGAACCTGCCTGAAGAGATAAAGCGCACTACGTGACTACAAGCAAAATGGCCGACGAGTAGTAGACGATGCATAATATTGGTGTTGCCATATTATAAAAATGAATTGTACTACTTAACTCCAAAATTTTAGTGAAAATTGGAAAAATGTGCCGGCACTCCTGGAACATGCGCGGCACCCAGGTACCGCAGCACCCACTTTGGGAACCCCTGCCCTAGACAACTTGGTTTATATTATTTTTGTGATTTGAATAAAAGAATTCCAGGGATTGTCACGTTTATTTATTGGCGGAAATCCTAGGGGTGAAATTATATATATATTATATATATTATATATATTAATATATAATATATAATATATATAATATATATATTATATATATATATAATCCGATATATATAATATATATATATTATTATATGATATATATATATATATATTATATATTAATATATATATATATATATATATATATATATATATATAATATATATATATATATATATATATATATATCCCGGTATAGCGTCGGGCGGGGTGACGTGGGCCACTTTAGGTATAACTTCGTCTCCCCACTTTCCCCTAATACACTTTTTGAAATTTTTTTTTTTCTGAAAATCAAGGCCCTATAAGTGGCATAAGCAGACACAAAAAAATTATAAGACAATTTAATAGACATAGTTTTATAACGTTTAAATTAAGCTCATTAGACTCCACCTTGAAGGGGTGAATCGGACCACCATTGTGGTGTGAATTGGGGCCATCTTTTAAATTCCTCTTTTATGATAAATTCAATTTTATATTTTAATTTTTAATTAATATAGTATTGTTTATTATATTAAAATATAATAAGTAATTAAAATTTCAATAATGATAAATAAAATAAGAATAAAAATGTGGTGGCCCAATTCACCCCATTCGTGGGACAAATTTTGACACTTTTTTGAATTCATATTTTCCATATAAATTTCATTTTTTATTTTAATTTTTACTTAATATAAGTAACTGTTTATTATATTTAAATTAGCTATACGTAATAAAAATGTCAATAAAAATAGGCTACATAAAATAAAAAACAATGGTGGCCAATTCACCCCATCATCAATTTTTATGGGGGGGGTGAATCGGGCCAAGGTCTTTCCCAACTTTTTATCCATTTTGCACTGTTTGGAACAGAATCTCGTTGCCAGTTAAAGCTAACATACTCAACTGTATACACTGAAATATAATTAAAATCTGTCCATAACTTTTCATTTATAACAAATTAAAAAAACTTGCATTTTTGAAAGTGAAATTCTATTTAAGACATTTTATACCCTAATATATTATATTTTAAAAATTATAAAAACCTCTTGAATTAAAGATAATCTAAATAAAACTTGTAGTACTACCGCGTAGCTATTTAATGAGGGCAAAAAAAAAAAAAAAAAAAAAAATTTTTTTTTTTAATTACAATCACTCCGCCTGATGCTATATAACAGACTCCTGGATATCCGGCCGGAAAATCCGGTTAACTTTCAGCCGATATCCGGCTATCCGGCTAATTCATTATCCGATTTAAATGACATTAATATCTATATATTATATAATATATAGATATATATATATATATATATATTATTATATATATATATATATATATATATATATTATATATATATATATTTACAAAGCTGTATGACAGGGGGATTGCAGGCGTGTTCAACCTTCACCAAATTATTTAAGCTGATCAAAATTTTTGATCTTAAAATCTCTTAATTATAATAATAAATAATAATAATAATAATAATAAAATAATAATAATAATAATAATAATAATAATAATAATTATTAAGTCAATGAATGTGAAAAGTATTTAATGGAAATGAGGAGACATGTTTTGTGGAGCTCACGTAACAATTTCTTAGGTCAAGTGCTGTTCCTCATATATGTATAAAATATTGACCAGACTTAAATGTAAGGTTTCCAAGTTTGCAGATGATAAGCAAATTGGCTACCTCAGTTAGGAATAATGATGGATGTAAAAAGATTTAAATGATAAGGAGGGAGTGTAATCGTTGATGGGACTAGCAAGTTCATTCCTTCTTCAACTAAATCTTTTCTCTCCTTAGTAAACCATGGTTCGATCGTGCTTTTTCTCTGGCCATTCAGGCTAGAGGCAGTGTATCGGGAGGGGAAAAATTCTCGTTCTCCAATCACTCTTGCCAATTTCATTCAGCTAGAGAAATCGTTTGCAGGGATACTCTTCAATGAGCAAAGCGCTCTTTTCATCAAACGAAAGTGCACTAACTTCCTTGGTTCTCCTACAAATCTTTTCTGGCCTACTTTGCCAAAAACATCTGGCTTAAAAAATGTAAATGGTGTAATGCCCAGATGGTTCCCTTGTTAATTCACTCTAACTGTATAATAGGCCATGATCTCTTCGTCCTACCTATTTTACCACTAACTGATATCCACCCTTAGACGGATTCTGGCATTTCTATACTTACCTCCTCCTTCTACCTCTCAGGTGGTTCCTATAGTCTATTTGAGCCTGTCATTACATTATGTAAATGGGTGCATAGGCATACTGAAATACTATGAAGGATATGAAGTACGGTATATAGTAGGCTCATCATAGGTGAGCTTATTCATCTATCCTCACGTGTTCTGTTCTAGTAAGGTGCAGTAGTCAGCGTTTCTGATCGCTAGTTATTTCTGCCTACATCCCCCGCATCCACCTCGTATATCGTATCCGTATATTATATATAAATCGAAATAAAAATGAAGATTCTAGTCTGGAACTTATGCCATCACTCAGTAGATATAATAGCAGATCGTGCACTGATAAAGCATCAGTGGCCGAAAAAAAGGATAATAAAATGCCACTAAGATCAAAATAAATTCACAGTATATATTCAGCTCTAGATCACTATGCATATCCGTGATTTAGACATACAAGTCTATAAGTCTTCGATCTTGATATTCTATAGGTGATATGGATCTCTTAGATATGTACACCTTCCAAGCTTCACTCAGCTATTCTATTAATATAATTATCTGGGAAACTCATTCCACTTCTTCACCGATATGACCAGTTATATGAGCATTCACCTCGATAGGTTTCCTTCTAGGCTATAATATATATTATATATAATAACTTTCATATACTTAATATACCGATTTTATGTATTTTACTAGCTACTTGGTATACACTATGTAAGACTATATGTATGTTATATGGCGCTTGACTAATATCACAAAGCTAATTTAGTACGAGTATAGGCATGCGGTCACTGCTCTTCCATGCTATCTCCACTCCTGGTGATTTCTCTCATTTGTGTGTTCTCTGGTGCTTACACTATATGTCGCAGTTTCATTTATAGATCTAGGAGACACTCTAGTCTGTTGTTGAGTATGTGAGTTCCACGTGCTAGTGTGTTGATTTATCACTGATGTATACTAGTGAAGCATGTTTGACTTCATGCACTCTGCGCTCTCTTATCATGGCGTACTATAGTTGAATATATGCCTGTACTTTTACATAGAATGGATGCTCACCAGTGTCGGAAAGATCTAGACTTGATTTACAGAATGTATTCATACTTTTATTCTTCACTATAAGATAGACTGCAGAACCCGTTTGAGTTATCTGTCTACTACTACTCAGGTGTTGTCTCAATCATACTTTATACTGTCTAGAGAGAATAAACGGTCACCTGTTCGTACTTACACTCTCATATCTAAAGGGTCAGATATATTCGTGATACTCTCACAAATGATCTCGTGAGAGAATGAGAATTTGCACGTCCCGATGTGTGATTACGTACTCAATACCATTGATAAATTTCAAATGATGTTCATATTCATAATCTGAGGCGCGCAACGTTCTAAATCTACCTGTGCTCGCGTTATAAACGCTATTCTGCTCAACGTTAATATCTAGATCTAGATTATACATGTTGAATCGAGCTCTCGTAGATCATCTCAGATTCGTATCACGAATCACTATAATCTCATTTGTTATAAGGCGCTGTAAAGGGATCGATCAGAACATGAGACACAAAATTTCTCAAAATACGCTGCATGGTTCACCTTGATGATCTCTGTAAGGGCTTACTTTAGGTCAGCCTGCGAGTCCTCAAAGAATATCCGTGCGCAAGTGTCATTCTGTTGCTAAACTACCGAATATCTTTTTTTCTCTTCTTCACAGTTGCTATACCACAACATAGTACAAGCGGACCGTGTGCATGCTGCCACTCGTATGGTGAGTGTACTGCTGCTGCGTATAGTCTGCGCCGGTAAGCTTTCTAGATTACCGTGCGTTCATGAGATTTCACCCGGCTTTGGATAGTAGGTCTCAGAGTCAAAGACCAAAATGATCACTTTATATAAATACTGTTCTGTTTATAGTACTTATATACTTCTATCCTATAGGTCACTATACCATACGTCAGCAAGTTGCTCTCAGATAGTATGAATCATTATCTCATATTGTGAGCGTAAACCACCAACCTTTATGACTGAGCCTACTGATACACAAGGATAGCTGTACTCTGTCGAGCCATAAGTTTATGTGTATAATTGTAACTCAGGCTATGATTCGCTGTGGTATCAGTACTTCATCTCTTATATCCCGCCATCACTCTGTTCTGTGGAATTATACTCTTGCTCATACTTATATAATATAGTCCTCTATGCTGAATATTCATATCTCCCTACTACACTTATAAAAACTATTACTGTGCTCATCTGCTCAATATATTTGCTTCGTAATGAGGTAGTGAACTTTGAGTACTTTACTACACCCCTCATGATAATAGGCTCTGTAGTGTGTAGTATGGTGGTGACAACTGTAAAAAAAATCCTTAGGTTTGGCATATATGTAGCAAATGAATACCTTAAAATTACCTCACTACTATACTACTCACCATACCAAAACATCATATCAGTTTATATCCCAGAAATATTACTCCACTCTTCATACTATTACCTTATATGTGAACTAATATATATGAGTCGCAAACACACATACTTTTACCTTATTCAATACTTAGATAAATTATGTAGCACTTGTAGAACTCTCTAAGCATACTCAGATAAACTTACTCCAACATTTTGGCTATGTGATAGAGGTCTCCATGAATACACTAATCCCAGATGCTCTACTAATTAAGTCTCTGCCTTGATGACACTATATCAATGCGTCTCATCATGTAATTGCATAATCCTTCCATGAATTATCTATCCTCCTCTATTCATGTTACCACCAGCTAATTTACACATCAACATACATACTATTCACTACACACATAACTCGTTTCTCTCCATTCATCTGCTTTCTCCTTCTACATACAACTTCTAGTGCCTTTCAGTCTATGTAGCCCTAGTCAAATACTTAAACTTCCTGCTATCTGATTTCTGGAGAAAGTAATTTCGATCCATTCACAGCTTCTCGTCATGTTCTTTAGCATCGTGTACCGATATAAGTTTCCTCTGACATTACACAGGAGCATCAGTGCTGATTCATACATCGGCACGTAAATGCAGATAGAGATGACATCGCTCTACTGACGAACATATACATCTGAGACCAGTACTATTTAGCCAGTTTCGTAGTCTCCTCAGACTATTCATCTAGGTCGGTTCCGTGCGAAAATGTGATGTACGTGAGCCTAGACCAAGTACATGGAGTCGTGATCCACGAATCGACATATAGTTGTTATTCGTACTAAGCTCAGCAACGCACGTCGAGAGGTGCATGAGATCAGTATGATGTCGAAAGGCAGATTCTCTATTCTCCACATAGCTTGGTTAGTCATAGATGACGGTGAAAACAAGATATGAAAGGATAGTAATGCGAGTTGTAGTTTAAAAATGAGTAGTTAGTGTGGTGTGACACCATGTGTAATGATGTAGGGTGTGAGTGTATAAGTATGTATATTTCTACTCTATTATAATCGTGCTCACTCCTCATATGTATAGTTGGTTGCACGATGCTAAGTGATGTTCATGACACGCCTGATACTCCACGAACCTTACGCACATAGCACATATTTCACACTGAGCCAACGCAGCTAATTCAAGTAATATAATTCACCGCAAATTTCCCTCTATCCAAGGCTCACTGCTGAATGTTCATCAAGTCCATCAGCGCACACAATAAGTCAAAAATTGCGCCGTTAATTAAAATACTAATCCATTCACCTCTCGACTATATATATATATATATATATATCTTCTCACTATAGCATTAACATTATTAGTCCTCTTAGACACTATCCAATATATGATAACTACTAATTAATAATTCATTAACTATTTTACGTATCACCGATTAAATGAGATAGAAGATAGTGAGCTTATACGTAGTGATATGATATCCATACGACTATTATTTCCAGAATAGGCATGACTATTAAGCTTCCCTGCAATACCACTGTCCCTTTAGTTCGTACCTTTATTAACGACATGCTATATATTATTTATATAGACATACTGCTGTAATATAGGCAATTTTCTCCCCCAATCATAAGTGAGATATATAAAGGGTAATAATAGGATGTTGATTCATAGATAGAGGGATGTGTAGAATAAAAAAATATTATATTATATATATATATATCATATATATGGTGTATATTGATATTATGATACGTGATTATCGACTCAAAATGGCTTAATATTTGTTGCAATTAATCAGGCAGATGTACTAGATAAGATGTGTGTCTAAAAGAATGATGATTAGAATCGTAGAAAGAACAAGCAATAATGAAAATTACGCAATACTAATCCTGCGATGATCGTAAGGCATCAATGGAATTCCACTCGGGATCACCTCCATATAACTCTAGAATCCATATAGCTTCTAAGAATGCTGGAATATTCTATTGTGGGCGTGTATAATATTCCTCTTCGCGTAAGCTTAATATTGTGTCGCGTACGCTGGCCTATTTCTATGCTGTCAGCTTAGTATATAATCCATGTATGACTAAAATTTATAACTTATATCACTATAATATTGATATACCAACATATATACTATATAACCAAATCTCAGGAAAAACATCGCAGATAAATCATCTGAGCTGAATAAATATATGAGATAGTATTTAAGATAATTTTGTTTATTATTTTTTGCATCTACATCATTCCACAATATGTCGTCCTTTGCCCCATCTGTCTTAGAAGCAACATAGAGTGATGAATATATATAATATTGGTAACCAGGTATGAAATATTGCGGAATACTAAATTCAAATTACACTTTCAAGATTACAGCCATCAATAGCTCGTGCTTGTCGTATTAAATAATTAATAATATTAAATATAGTACTCAGTATATCTCAATATAATTTAATATATCAAATATGTAAACCAGGTATTAGTATTTTAGTTATACGTCATTAAGTTGAAGAGCTAATTCACCACTGCACTGCACTGTACTAATTATTCAACAGGAAAGTTTACGCTTAAGTTGAGGCATTCACCACTGCACTGGGGCTCTGGCACATAGAGAATGTTAGCTACCCTCTAATCTATAACAGTCTGCCTATTGGATCATTATATTGATATATCCCGCAGTAATTACTATTTCTTAGTAAAATTTTGTGAAGACTTTTAATCACTCAGCCGAGCGCGACGATCATTGGAGAGAATTTGAAAGTCAAATATGTTTACACCAGTTGACCCTCACAATATTTGGACAATACTACGATGATATTTCTCGTGGTTGACCGAGACATATTGAATTGAGTACGCGTTATAAAGCGCATCAAGAACGTACTCGTTTACTGTTAGTTCCTCACGACATGCTCCCTTGGAGGAATAGGGATGATACACATCAGTGTGTTATATATAATTAGCCATTTATTGCATAATGACAATTCACCACAAAATAGAGCAATTCATACCTACATTAGTATTGAATATCTCAAAAGTGCAAGAGTGATGGAACTAGAACGAAACATCGTCACACACTGTTTAACACATATTATGCAATTGTAATAGACTAGATGTAAACATTAGAAATTGAATGTACTGCGCTGGGCGTGCAGTCAGATTTTGTCATAAAGTCATAGTCGTAGATATATCTATAAGCTGTTGATGATCTAAACAACACTACATTTCTGTCTCCTACACTGACTCATCATGGATGTGAGCAATCATTATCTTGTTAGATCAATTCGCCATATTCTCACAATGTACGACCAATGCTATCTTCCTAGTATTATATCATATTATCTCACATAAATGAAGGATGTCTAGCGACATATATAACTTCTGTTACAACCCTATTTTGAGCGATAATGGCAAGATAGATATACACAATAATGCAGTGATAGCACCGAGTTCTCTTTATCATATTAGTTTATGACCTCAGATTGTAACTCCACGTACTGCAATTCCTATAGTTATTGCTGACAAGTATTGAAGATATATCTTAATTCTATACTTTGTTCAGATCATCACTATTAACTCTATGACTAATAGCACTCTCATTTCCAAAATACTCTCTCTTTCGAATCTTTGCTCTCTGCATCTATTTCGTGATAATAATAATACCACCTCAAACACGTGGAAATAATTTTCACCTCACAATATCTATTCTACATAATAGAGGTTGTACCAATATAGACAACCACCATGTATCAAGGTCACAAAAATATTCATATCAAATAAATATATAATGAATAATTTACGTAATGTAGAGATATACACCAGTATTCAAAGTATTTTATATAAAACTATTAAAACAAAAGCTAACTATAAACACATAACAATAAAAGATACTCTATAATTAATAAGTATAGGTGATGGAGTCAACTCACTCATAAATATCGCAAATGATATATAGATATAGGTATTATGGTGGGTGGCGGCTTGTGTAAAAGCAATATTCAATTCTGTGCTTAATGGACTGACTTTAAAACTTAATCATGTTGTATGAATCTTGTGGGTAGATATTCTTTTGTTATCAATTAAATCATATATAAAATAGGACATTTTTATATGACTCCTACTGAGCCAAAAGTCTAAAGAATTATGAACCTAGGAAATATGTTTGATAAGTAAATTAGACCACTAGAATCAACATTGAGTCTTTATTACCTTATATTTGGTTACCACAAGCTAGTAAAGGTAGAACTTAATGTGTATATAATCATACGTGGTGTATCATGTGATTTATAATATATGTGGATGACATTTCTATATGAGGTCTATATTCTCTTGTCTTCCCAATTTTATGCACACATTGTTTCGTTCTGCAGATATATTCAATAGTAATTCTATCATTTATGATTTCTTAATAACTACGACACTTTTTAGATGTCCATAGTTCGAATTGAGGCGTCCGCTAAAACCATACATAGACACCCATATCTCAGCAACATGCGTATGTCACTAATGTGAGTTAGCAGGCTCATGATGAAAGATAATTGGTGTGAGGAGGTTAAGTTGAGGTATAATATGATTATTATTGGACCATAATATAATTTAGATATTAATATGAATGTGTAATAATATGCTGTGCCCTATAATGCTAATAGGTTACAATAAGGAAAAGATCTTATAGATAATATACCTCAGATAAATGAATTTTACCAATTTTTGTATAGCAAATGATACTATAGTATAAACGACTCGTATAGATAATAATGATGTGTATAAAAGAATCAAAACTGTTAATTATCATGTGATAGTGGAACATTTATAAGCAAATTTAATGAATATTCAAGTCAGTATGTTTTAAATATTAAACTAAATTTAGTGATGCGATAGTAAGTAATCACTATAAATTCTCAATATATA
>JABUQX010002308.1:17500-25000 GCA_015478945.1 Trachelipus rathkii | reverse complement strand
GACATCAAGAGGAATGTGATATTAAAGTTTCGATAAGCCATGATGAACGAAAAATATTTTGTTAAAAGTTTTCTATTTTTTTAATCCTCGTTTAATTATGCAGTTTGGTTGTTATAAATAAATAAATAAATAAATAAATCAAAATAATAATGTACATTTTCTGTGAACGAGAAACATGTAAGTGTACTTTGAAGTTAAAACATGGACGAACGCAGTTGAGCATAAGTTAGGTTTTTCATAACGTTATGCAGTAAATGAATTTATTCGGAAGATAGATTCTGAGCCTCACACCTTCTGGAAGGAAAGATTAACGAAACAATATAGAGATTTTGTTAATCTTGTTAGCCTAGAATGTGTATTTAACACCTGTTGATAATCTTCAAACGTTACAGGCAAAAATATGTCAAGCCTGGGAAGAGGTAATACCTGAACAATGTAGGTCAGCTACACGTTCTGCTGTTGAATGATGCAATGCTTGTCTCAATTATAGATGCTACCTATTCGAACAATATTTTATGTTCTGTCAAAATACCACCCTTGTTATTACTACTACTACTACTACTACTACTACTACTACTACTACTACTACTACTACTACTACTACTACTACTACTACTACTACTACTACTACTACTAATAATAATAATAATAATAATAATAATAATAATAATAATAATAAATAATGTGTGTGTGTGTGAGAATGAAATAATGATATAAATTTCAATCAATGTTGTGTAGTAGCAAGCTATTTATGTAATATGAAATATAATCATTATAATGTAAATGTGTGACTAGCATTAATTACATCATCTAAGTAATCAAATATCAAACTACTAAAAGGATTATTGTAATAATGTGTGTATTAATGTGTGTGTATTGTGCATGTGTCAATGTGTAAACAATAATGTGAAAACAAGCTAGTTCTGTCTGTAAGATATTGTATGTGTGTGAGTGTGTGTGTAATCTGACTGGTGTGTCTGTTCAATGAGACTGTGACAGAGATAAAATATCAAAGTAGTTAGTGAAGTAGTAGAGATAAGTAGAAATAAAATAAATAGTAAGTAGAATGAGAAATGAAAAATGTTTATGATATCAATTATCTTATATTCTCTTTATATACTTTATACCACTACCACTACTGTTATTTATATATATATACTTTCTTTTATACCCCTACAATAAATATTATAATGTGTCTCAATAATATAATATAGTATTGTGTATAAATAACGTAATAATGTAATAACAATAAATAATAATCTATATATATATATATATTATTATGTTAATATTTTATCTAATATATTATATATATATCTAATATATATATAAAAATAACATAATTAATATAATATATTAATATATTTCTCTATATAATAGCTTGTGTGTGTGTGTATGTATTGACAATGAGCATATTAAATGTGCTGGTTTTCTGGCAAAGATTTCTTTGTTTCTGGATTAGCATCTGTATATTACATATGTTGCAATTTATTAGTTTTTCGAAAATGTTTGAATAGAGTATGATTTGTGCTGAATGGTTTTACTGTTCTAGAACTTGCTAGTTTGGTCACTTTCTGATTTTCTGTTGTTTGTTTTGTCCCCTAAACTGGGCTCTAAAAATTTACTGGGTTAGATATCTTCTAAGTGTCTATTATGTATATTATGACAATAGCCTTAGTAAACTGGCAGCCTTCCCTGTATGTACGGTGAACAACACAGAAACCTAATTTTTTTCTCTCCAGAGGCTTTAGAGAGGGATTCAGAGACTTTATAGTATAACACAATTTAGAATTAAAGGATAATGATATTCTTGTCTTTGTCAGCTATTTTGATCTTATTGATTATACAGATTGTGTGCATCTCAAAAGTAATAATCTTTGTTTGTAAAATGTAACGATCTATTGGCCGGGGGTGTATTATAGGGAGGTTAGATCAAATAAATATTAACATAGGTAGAGAACATTAACTCATGAAATACCCCACTATTAATCTATATATAGTATTACCATTTTTCAATAAGGAGAAAATGAATCTTTTAGTTTAAAAATATAAAAATTCTCTATTGTGTGTGTATGTATGTGTGTGGCAACTTCAGTAATCTTGTGACAACAGCAATATCAATATTCTGGCCATATATGCCTTTATAAGGCTGCTTTAGTCAGGACCGTACTGACGTTGGTATGGTAAGTTGGGGTTTAAAAAATAGGTTTAAAAGGAATCTCATTATACGACAGTTTCTTCCTTAACAAGTCTTCTTTACTGTCTCGGTTGAATCGTTTTTCGTTGCGTGGCGCTTTGTTCCCAGCTTTGGTTTTACTGGCGCATTCATCTTTGGTCGGTAGGTATTCATTTTTCATAGTAATCTTTTACCGGAGTTGTCGTTACAGGAATGACAAGAAGGATTTCACAAGCTTTTGTAACTCGCAATATCCCACGTCCGATTCCAATATTTTCGACAATAGACTTTCATCTGCTTTAAATATTTCGCTTTCGAGCATGGAATTGATATAAAAATTGAAGGATTTCAGGTCAGCTAGTACACCTTCCGCATTAAGCATCGGAAATCTGTCACAAATTTTCTAACTTCAATATCAGGTAAATTTGTTAATGACTGAAACGTCTCAAAGCGACTAGCAAATATCATTATATCAATTGATTTGTCGTTGAACCTTTCTTCAGTTTCTTCGATTACACTATCGCAGTATATCTTCATCCCTTTAAATGCATTTTCTTATCTTCATCAGCAATCAGGCGCACTTCAGATGCAAACTTCTCCATTATTTCACACCGAACGTTTTTTTGTAAGTCACTATTGACGTCCCCACACTGATTTGCAATATTTTGCAGGTGCAATTTGGTTCCAGTAATTAGGAGGATGACTTTGGTCATACTAAAGTCCTTCTTTTGCAAAGCATTGCTAAGATAAGAGAGTGCACTAAGAAGTTCATTCATTACATAACAGGTGACAAGGAAACTCTCATTTCTGATTTCCAGCAAGATACCCCCTGCAAGTGATGCAAGGTCTGTCCCTTCTTTGTGGATATGCTCACAAGCCATCAAAATTGACTTTAAGCTCCTGAAGACAGCATTCACTATCTTATAATGAGATAACCATCTCACTTCAATGCATTCTGGAATCTTGAGGATTGGATCATTGATTGAATATCATGCAAAATATTTTCTTTTTTTGGCGACTTGCTAAACAGATTGTAAATGTCTTTCAAAATATAAAAAAAAACTTTTGGCCTTCTGCTTTTTATTTCTGCAGGAGGCTGCTGCCAGGGACAATATATGTGCTCTACAGTGTATATAGAGAACTTCTTTGTTTGCCTTTTCTGAAAGCCTTTTTCTTACACCTCCAGCCATATTAGAAGCACCATCAAATCCAAAAGCAATAATATTGTCATAATTTAAATCAAGATCAGTCAGCTCCTTATCAATAGCATTTGCAATAGTTTCTGCTTTTCCATTGAATATTTTAACAATTGACAAGAACTTTTCTACGGGATTTTTACCCTCCACTACTCTAAACATTATACTCAGCTCCATTTCATTTCTTAAAGAAGTGCTCTCATCTGCTAAAACGGAGAACTTCTTGTTTTTCAATGTTTTTTTCAACTCATCTTTCAAAACTTCGCCCATATATAACAAGTTCACCGGCAGTGTTCTTGCTGCTGTAATTCGACCTATCACTCTGATCTTTTCTCTCCATGTTTTAAAATCATCATTCAATTTGCTCAAAATACTTTCAATCAAACTCTGATATTTAATAGTGTAAGCTACTTCTTCCTTTACCAAAAAATACAACCCTCGCAAAAGTATTTTTAAACCTTTCCTATTTAAGTCTCTTTCACTTTCACTCTGCTGAACAATTTGAGCGTGAATCGGTTTCTTCATAGCCTGTCTCCTGAGGTTTTCCATTTCTACACTTATAGTGTGAGCTGAAGAGTGTTCATGCTTCTCTAATTTCCCATTTTTCCTAAAGCTTTTTTGAAAGTTGTGAATGGAACTATGAATATAGAATAATACCCCACCGTCTTTTGTAAGAACATTTGCATAATTTTTCATGAAATTTTGGCACAGTTTACAAAATGCACCTCGTTTTTCTTCACTGTATGCCAGCCAACTATATTTCTGTTCCCATTGTTTATTGTACTAGCGTTGTTTGTCAGACGATTTTGCGGAATGTAAGCTGGATGATCCTGCACCTTTATTTTCAACATTCTTTATATCATTAGGTTTAATTTGTGAAATTGATACGTTTGCGGCGTTTCCTCTCTGTTTTTACTAGGTCCTGCTGCTGCGCTACTGAAATAAGAGTCTATTGTTCTCCTCATGATCCCGAAAAGAGAAGAGTTACTTATGAAAAATTAAAAAAAAATAGCGACAACACACACACACACACACACATATATATATATATATATATATATATATATATATATATATAAAATTTTATAACTTATATATATATATATATATATATATATTTATATATATATATATATATAACTACTGCTGTATATATAATGTATATATATTTTATGCTCTTCATATATACATTTTTGCATATTATATAATATATATATATGTATAATAATATAATAATAACATAATATATAATATAAATATTATATATATATATCTAACAACAATAATAATAATAATATATATATAAGAAAAGCAATATATGTAATATGTATAACCAATATAATAATAACTAATATATATGTACTTTGCTAATAATAATAACAACAATAACTAATATAATAATAATAATAATAATAATATTAATATTATGTATCAACAATAATAATAATATATAATATATGTATGTATATATATATATGTATATTAGTAATAATAATATATAATAATATATATGTAATAATAATAATAATAATATGCTGTATCTATCTACATATGTATATATATACTCTGCTAATAATATATATATATATATATATATATATATATATATATATATATATATACATAATTTTGTTTTTGTGTTCATTAATGTTTTCTTACTCTGTTTCAGATTTCAGTAACATTTTTATCATAATTATTATTTAGAAATGCCACGTGCAAAAAGTCGTGTAACTGTACTTTCTTTTGGAAATAAAAGTTAGTAAAGGCCCTGGTATGAAATGTAACTTTTGTTGTGTGGACTTTAAAAAGAATAGCAGGTCACTCAAATGGAGGCCCACTTCGCAAATTGCAACAAATGTGATGACAACATCAAATAGAAATATTTGACTGACCCAAAGATCAATATATATATATATATATATATCATGAAAAAATAAAAACAATATGCATATAATATATATATATATATATATATATATATATATATATATATATATATATATATATATATATATATAACAATATATATATATATATATAACTAACCTCCCCTTCTATATATATAGGTCCTATTCTGTTTACGACTCCGTCAGTTTTTTGAATTTTTTTTTTTGTTTTTAATATATTTCTAGTATATGATCTAACAATCAATTTAAGTGGTAACGGACATGACTCAAAAAATATATAGGACCTTTTACGTTTTACAACTCCGTCAGTTTAAATTTTTTTTTTTTTTTAACTAAAGGAACACCCAAGAGGTAAAGCGCAAAAATAGCAGAGTCGGGGATTCTCTCACGGCCTTCGGGGAACTACAGGGTGGGACCTTCCCCCCTCCCGGGGAGGGTCTCGGAACCGCTCTTTGGTATTTGAATTGTCGCTAGGGTTTCTCACGCCCTCCCTACGGGGTATGGAGAAAACATTCCCCCATCTTTTCCCCCCGTCGGATCAGCCCTAATTTTTATTTTGCTGTTTTTTTTTTTTTTTTTACATTTTGTAATAAGCTTATACGATGATTTCAAATATGTAATTGGTTTTCTGTAAGTGTCATACTTTTCAGGGGAAATTATTTCATTTATGAAAATATATATATACATATATATATATATAATAATATATATATATATATATATATATTATATATATAACTATATATATATATATATATATACTACTAATATATATATACTATTTGCTATATATAACAACCTATATATATATATTATTTTGTAATAAGCCTTATAATGGATTCCAAATATGTAAGTGGTTTTTCTGTAAGTGTCATTCTTTTCGAGATTTCATTTTTAATACAATATTTAACATAAATGTGATTTTTAAAAAAAAATTATTTAAAATATTTTGAACTTTTTAAAACCATGTCCGTTACCACTGAAATTCATTGTTGGTATCATATAGTAGCAATATATTAAATAAAAAAAAAAAATAAACTGACGGAGTCGTAAAACAAAATAGGACCTATATATATGCTATATATATAATAACATATATATATATATATATATATATATAACATATATATATATATATATATGTATGCTATTGTAATGTATATATATATATATATGTAATATGAAATATGCCCAGCATAATAATATAATAATATATAAATAATAATATATGTAAAGGGTCATAAACAACAATATATATATGTATGTATAATAACCAGCCTTTGTAATAATATATATAATAACTAATATGTATGTAACAATATCAATATATTAATATATATGTATATATAATAATATATATATGTATAAAAAAGGAAATTAATAAATATAATAATAACTAATAATATATATGTATATAATATTTAATATATATAATAATACTAATATATAATAATAACAATAATAATATAATATATATATGTATAATATATATATATGAAAATTAATATATGTGTAATAATAAACTAATATGTTGTAATATATATATATGTAATAATAATAATAATATACATATGTATATATATGATTATATATATATATATGTATAAAAGAAGTATATATAATATGTATGTATATATATATATATATATGTAATATATATATGTATATGTATAATAATATAATAACCAATAATAACCAACCAATATGTATGTAATATGCCTAATAATATATGTATATATGTAATAATATGTAATATATACATGTATAACAGCAATAACCAGTAACCAGCTGCTTCCAACAACTGTATATTCAACCTTGGCAGCATATGTATATATAATATATGTATATCATCTCATATGTATCATATAGAATCATGAAAAAATAAACACTAATAACTATATATTAACTAAGGCACTCCTTACTAATAGGACCTTCTCCGAAAGAAATTTAAACTCATATACCTATTTTCTCACATAACGTTCTCAAGCGTTCACGGACTTCTCAGAAGTCAGAATTGACAACTTTGTTATTTTATGGCCATATCTAGCAAGTTTCCATGCATTCTGGCTGATTTTATTATTTATGGCTAGATCATATAGATTTAAACATACTTTTTATATTTATTTGCTTTATTTTGTAATTATTAAAAAAATTAATTCATGATCGATTTTCTCCGGGGGGGCACTCGACTGTCTCCGGGGGAAAAGCCCCGGAGGTATAT
>JABUQX010002308.1:7500-12500 GCA_015478945.1 Trachelipus rathkii | reverse complement strand
CATGTTTGACTCTTTGTTTCTTAAGTAGTGCTAGTGTCTTTAGTCTGTCTTAGTTAGTCATTGTGGCTTTGCTATTCTGTGCAGATTTGCCTGTGATTATATGCAATTTTCATAACTGTTTGACATCTTTTTTTAAAATGCCTAAGTGGAAGTCACCTTATGATAGTGACCGAAAATATGAAAGTGAATGGGGAAAAAATATTTATGGTAATAAAAAGCATCATAATCTAGTTTGGATGCTTCCTGTAAGCTCTGTCGTTGGACAGTGAAACGTAAGTTACATAATTTTGCTATGCACGAATCTTCATTAAAGCTCCAATCTGAAATCATTGGAGTTACTCAAAGAAACCTTTCATCTTTCTTTATTAAGAAAAGCATAAATTCGGAAAACGTAACAATCAAAAAAGTTGAAATTAGAATGTCAATAGCTGGTATTTGACATTTGATCATTTGAGTGGCATTTAAATATCATGCTAATGACAGCGTTTTTGAACATATAAAACTGAATTGTACTAAATTCTCTAGATGATAAAAAAGGCTGATAGCTTTGCAGTAGTAAGGAGGGCACAACTACCACTAAAATGCCGCAACCGGCTGGTTTTACCAAACCTGTGACCGTTATTACCCCACCTTTCACTAGGTTTTTAGTAATACACATATATATATTTTTATTTTTATTAATGTTTTTCAAGCTGACGTCATGTCATACTTTTTGTCAACTTACCAATTCTTTTAGAACTTGCTACTTCTTTAGTTGTTTTTCCATCTTTTATTTCAAGTACTCTGGAGTCTTAATCCGTTAATTTTGCTCTATTGGCATTTCTTTTAATAATTTTAACCATTTTTAAAGAAATTTTACACATTTTTTTAACGTTTTGCCATAGATTTATCGCTATAAATCAAGCAAACTATCCGTTAACTTTGACTTTTTTAGTATTTTTAAAAATTTTTTAGCATTTTTTATAATTTTTTAGTACTTTTAAATACTTTTTTAGCCTTTTAAAGGTTTGTTCATAACTAGGCCGTAAGGATCCCCAACTGGAGGATTTTGGGGGACGTTCCATGATGTTCCTGCACTGCTGAAGGCAAAGACATTGAAAATCCTATTTCTGAGGTTTTGAAATCTGAATGGTCATGAAGACTGGTGCTTCAGCCCGCAAAACGATCGCCGCCCGTCTTGAAACTGTAAAGATTGATTGTTATTTTATTTACATTTGATTTACATTATTCATTAGTTTATTTTTCAATTAAACTTTTATTATTTGAGATTATATTTTTAGATTTATTTGTTTTAATTTTTATTTTTTCACTTTAATTTTTTATGTATTACTTACTACTTGTTTAAGTTTATTTTCAACTTTATTTATAAGCTTCATTTACATTTATTCTTTGTGCTTTAATTTTTATTTATTTATTTTAATTTGTTTTGATTTTATTTATTTTAATTTTGTTTTTAATTTTTGTTTATACTTTCTGTTTAATTTTTCATTTTTATTGTTTTCTTTTCATTTTACTTAATTATTATTATTTTTCAAACTTATTTTTATAAGTTTCATTTTACATTTATTCTTTTATGTTTTTACTTTTTGCTTAAATTTTAATTTTTTTAATTACTTTTTAAATTTTATTTATGAAACATTTTGCTTCTAATAAAAATTATTCTTTTATGTTTATAATGTAAAATTTACTTTTTACATGCCCCAGCAGCAACCTGTAACTGGTAAATCAAACCTGTATCCAACAACCTCTTCATACCCATCCAGATCTATTGATCTATTGATCATTGATCTATGATTCGAAAACATATTTTTGTATAAGATACAAAACTTATTTATTTTATTTTATTTCTTAACATTTTGTTTTAATAAATAGTCTTTTATTATAACTAAAAATTATTAAGACACCAAAACAGTAAATCAGTAACTATAATCAACTGTCCACCCTCCCACCTTTCAGTGATCTATTGATCTAAAGGGATCTATAGACATATTGATTCAAGCTGTTATTTTTATAGCCTGTACGTTTGTACATACCTAAAGCAGTAAATCAGTAAATCAAACTACCCTCCAACCCACCCTCCTACTTATCCGTGATCTATTTAATTCTATTGATCTATTGATCTATCGGACTGATTCAAATCAGAGATTTAGTAATATAATAGAACTTTATTATTTTGTTTTTGCTTCTTTAAACACTTTGTTTTTACTAAAAAAAATATTCTTTTATGTTTATAACTTAAAAAAATTCTTACATTTTTACATACCCAAAGGCAGTAAATCAGTAAATCAAAATCAAACTGCATCCAGTCACCCCCATACCCATCCTTTTATTCAGTATTCATTGATCTATTGATCTATTTAATCGTTGATTCAAGTCATATTTTGTACATAGCATAAAAACTTTTATTTATTTTGTTTTGTTTTTAAGCATTTTGTTTTACTAAAAATTTATTCTTTTTATGTTTATAACTTAATTTTTTTTTATGTTTTTACATAAATTCTAAAGCAGTAAATCAGCAAATCAGCAAATCAAACCACCACTTCTATCCTCCCCCTCCTACCCATCTATTGATTTATTGATTCAATTCATATTTTGTATAGCATATTTACATACCAAAAGCAGAAGCAGTAAATCATAAATCAAACCGCCCCACTCTATCTCCTCCTCTATTCGTGTTCTTATTGACGATGACCCTATTGATTCAATGATCTATTGATTCAAGTCATATTTTGTATAACATAACACAAAAACTTTTATTTATTTTGTTTTGTTTTCTTTTTATAATCGTCAACTAAATTATATTGTTTGCTATTTTATTTTTATAAGTTTCATTTTATAAGTTTTATAAGTTTCATTCTTTATGTTTTTAATTTTTGCTTTCAATTTAAATTTTTTTAATTACTTTTCAAATTTTATTATTTATTTTTATTTATTTTTGCTTTATTTGCTTAAAACATTTTGTTTTTACTAAAATTTCTTTCATTTCCATTTTTATAACGTAAAAAATTTGCATTTTTACATACCCTAAATCAGTAAATCAGTAAATCAGTAAATCAAACCGCCCACTCTATTTTACCTATCGGTGATCTATTGATCTATTGATCTATTGATCTATTGATCTATTGATCTATTGATTCAAGTCATATTTTGTATAACATAACACAAAAACTTTTATTTATTTTGTTTTGTTTTCTTTAAACATTTTGTTTTTACTAAAAAAATTATTCTTTTTATGTTTATAACTTAAATTTTTTTACATTTTTACATACCTAAAACAGTAAATCAGAAAATCAGTCAATGAAACTGCCCTCTAGCCACCCTCCTACCCATTCGTGATCTATTGATCTATTGATCTATTGATCTAATGATCTATTGATTCAAGTCATATTTTGTATAACATAACACAAAAACTTTTATTTATTTTGTTTTGTTTTCTTTTTATAATCGTCAACTAAATTATATTGTTTGCTATTTTATTTTTATAAGTTTCATTTTATAAGTTTTATAAGTTTCATTCTTTATGTTTTTAATTTTTTCTTTCAATTTAAATTTTTTTAATTACTTTTCAAATTTTATTATTTATTTTTATTTATTTTTGTTTTATTTGCTTAAAACATTTTGTTTTTACTAATTTTTTTGCTTTCATGTTTATAACGTAAAAAATTTGCATTTTTACATACCCTAAATCAGTAAATCAAACCGCCACTCTATCCTCCTACTCATTCGTGATCTATTGATCTATTGATTCAAGTCAAATTTTGTATAACATAACACAAAAACTTTTATTTATTTTGTGTAACTTATATCATTGTCAACTAAATTATATTGTTTGCTATTTTATTTTTATAGTTTCTTTTTATAAGTTTTATAAGTTTCATTCTGTGTGTTTTTAATTTTTGCTTTAATTTAAATTTTTTTAAATCTTTCTTCAAATTTTTATTATTTATTTTTTTAGATTTATTTTTGTTTATTTGCTTAAAAACATTTTGTTTTTACCAAAAATTTTATTTCTTTCATTTTCATTTTTATAACGTAAATTTTCTGTATTTTACATGTACCTAAATAGTAAATCAGTAAATCAGTAAACAAACCAGCCCACTCTATTTTGTTACTCATTCGTGATCTATTGATCTATTGATCTATTGATCTAATGATCTATTGATATATTGATTCAAGCTTCATATTTTGTATAACATAACACAAAACTTTTATTTGTTTTGTTTTTGTTTTAAACATTGTTGTTATCTACCAAACTATCAATCATAATAGTAAGAACATAACGTAAATTTCAACGATTTACATTCTAAAACAAAGCTAGGAATATCGTCAATGAAACTCATCCATCTACCTTCCTGTCACCATCCTGTCCCGTTGTGATCTATTGATCTATTGGATCTATTGATCTATGATCATTGATTCAAGTCATATTTGTATAGCATAACACAAAACTTTTATTTATTTGGTTTTGTTTTCTTTTATAATCGTCAACTAAATTATTGTTTGCTATTTATTTTTATAAGTTTCATTTTATAGGTTTTATAAGTTTCATTCTTTGTTTTTAATTTTTCTATCGGTTTTTGTAAAAAAATTTTAATTATTTTCAAATTTTATTATTTATTTTTATTTATTTTGTTTTATTTGCTAAAACATTTTGTTTTTATCAATTTTTTTTGCTTTCATGTTTATAACGTAAAAATTTGGTACTTTTTACATACCCTAAATAAAATCAAACTGCACTCTATCCTCTACTCACTGTGATCTATTGACGCATGATCTACATTCAAGTCATATTTTGTATAACATAACAAAACTTTTATTTATTTTGTGTTGTTTTCTTTTTATAATTGACAATTATATTGTTTGCTATTTTATTTATAAGTTTCATTTAAAAGTTTTATAAGTTTCATTCTTTATGTTTTTAATTTTTGCTTAATTAAATTTTTTAATTACTTTTCAAATTTTATTATTTATTTTTTATTTATATGTTTTATTTGCTTAAA
>JABUQX010002308.1:0-2500 GCA_015478945.1 Trachelipus rathkii | reverse complement strand
ATAATTTTTTTAGTAGAAACAAAATGTTTAAAGAAAACAAAACAAAATAAATAAAAGTTTTTGTGTTATGTTATACAAAATATGACTTGAATCAATAGATCAATAGATCACGAATGAGTAGGAGAATAGAGTGGGTGGTTTGATTTACTGATTTACTGATTTACTGATTTACTGATTTACTGATTTATTTTTTTAGGTTAAAATGAAAATGAAAGAAATTTTAAGTAAAAACAAAATGTTTTAAGTAAATAAAACAAAAATAAATAAAAAATAAATAATAAAATTTGAAAAGTAATTAAAAAAAATTTAAATTGAAAGCAAAAATTAAAAACATAAAGAATGAAACTTATAAAACTAATAAATGAAACTTATAAAAATAAATAGCAAACAATATAATTTAGTTGACAATTATAAAAAGATACTCAAAATAAATGTTTTGTGTTATGTTTACAAAATATGACTTGAATCAATAGATCAATAGATTAATAAACCACTATCGAGTAGGAGGAAGAGTGAGGCTGATTGTCAGATTGGTGGCATGTAAAATGCAAATTCTATTTACAATAAACATGAAAAGCAAAAATAGTAAAAAGCAACTCTAAGTTAAGCAATAAAACAAAATAATAAAGTACATTTTAAATTTAATGTAATTTAAACTACTTTATAGAATTGAATTAAAAACATAAAGAATGAAACTTATAAAATTTATAAGAAATTTATAAAAATTGAATTGGACTTGGGAAAATTTATTCTACAATTTTGGAACAAAAACAAAATAAATAAAAGTTTTTGTGTTATGCTATACAAAATATGACTTGAATCAATAGATCAATAGATCAGTTGATCAATAGATCAATATACTACGAATGGGTAGGAGGGTGCTGAGGGTGCCTCTATTGATTTTCTGATTTACTGTTTTAGGTATGTAAAACATAATTTTAAGTTATAAAACATAAAAAGACAATTTTTTAGTAAAAACAAATGTTTAAAGAAACAAAAAAATAATAAAAGTTTTTGTGTTATGTTATACAAAAATATGACTTGAATCACATCAATAGATCAATAGATCAATAGATCAATAGACTTCAATAGATCAATAGATCAACAGATCAACAGATCAGCGAATGAGTGTATGGAAGGGACTGTTGGTTGATTTACTGATTTACTGATTTGATGCTTGTATATAAAAATGCAAATTTTTTACGTTATAAAAATGGAAATGAAAGAATTTAGTAAAATCAAAAATGTTTTAGAAGTAAATAAAGCAAAAATAAATAAAATAAATAATAAAATTTGAAAAGTAATTAAAAAAATTTAAAATTGAAAGCAAAAATTAAAACATAAGGAATGAAACTTATAAAACTTATAAATGAAACTTATAAAATGGTAAACAATATAATTTAGCTGACGATTGCAAAAGAAAACAAAACAAAATAAATAAAAGTTTTTGTGTTATGTTATACAAAATATGACTTTGAATCAATAGATCATTAGATCAATAGACTTCAATAGATCAATAGAAACACGAATGGGGGAGGAGGATAGAGGGCTGTTTGATTTACTATGATTACCGTTTTACTGCTTTTAGAAAGGCGTAAAACATAACAATTTTTACAAAATTAAGGATCAAACCACAGATCAATAGATTAATAGGATCAATAGATCACAGATCAATGGCATCAATAGACTGTTTAATGGGTGGAGTGCACTTATACAGTTTGATTTACTGATTTACTGATTTAACAGATTTACTGATTTACTGATTTACTGCTTTAGGTGTAAAACATAACAATTTTAATAAAAATATGACTTGAATCAATAGATCAATAGATCATGGTTGGCTAGGAGGATAGAGTGGGTGGTTTGATTTACTGATTTACTGATTAACTGATGCTTTAGGTATGTAAAACATAAAAAATTAGTTATAAACATAAAAAGAATAAATTTTTTAGTAAAAACAAAATGTTTAAAGAAAACAAAACAAAATAAATAAAAGTTTTTATGTTGTGTTATACAAAATATGACTTGAATCAGCAGATGCAATAGGTCAATAGATCAATAGATCAATAGATCACTGATGGACAGAGAGGACAGTTTGATTTAATGATTTACTGATTTACTGCTTTAGGTGTAAAAATGTAAATTTTTTAACGGTAAGTTATAAAACAAAAAGAATAATTTTTTTTAGTAAAAACAAAGTGTTTAAAGAAAAACAAACAAAATAAATAAGTTTTTGTGTTATGTTATACAAAATATGATTTGAATCAATAGATCAATGGATCATTAGATCAATAGATCAATGATAGGTAGGAGGGCAGCTGGAGGGTAGTTTGATTTACTGATTTCACTACTGCGAGAGTAGGTAAAACATTGCCAATTTTACTGTGCCATGACTTGAATCAATATATCAATAGATCACTAGATGAGTTATAATAAAACGCGAAAAGCTCACGATAAATGCGAAAACGAAGCAAACACCACGAATGAACCCATACAATTA